>PNEQ01127421.1:39207-81644 GCA_003012365.1 Medauroidea extradentata | reverse complement strand
GCGTGTGTAAGGTGGTCCTCGTTTGATATCTTTAAATTGTACCCAGGCGTGTCTAAGGTGGTCCTCGCTTGTTATCTTTAAATTGTACCCAGGCGTGTGTAAGGTGGTCCTCACACACTGATTTACAGGCTACATGTAGATGCGAGTGTGCACCAGTTTAAAATTTCAAATAAGGCTTCCTGATTGGCTGCTGGAAATGGTCCCCGTTTGGTGTATGGGATACTGGTAGTTAATTTACATCAGGTACTCGCAAAGTATGTTAAATTTCAAGAGTGTGCAACTTTAAGCTGCGTGTAAAGAGGTTCTCACTTGAACTGCACAGATTGGAAGAAGTGTGTATGCAAGTCGACTAGGATACCGTCTGGTGGAAAACGGCTGAACTACAAATCCAGCATTTAGATAACAAAATGAGGACCGTCTAGAAATACAACGTCCTATATATTTATGAACTCAGAATAGCCGGTAGAATACGAATATGAGGACCGTTCCTTATGAGGACCGGCACCCGGTCCTCGCAAGAAAAAATGTCCTCACAGCGTCGCTCAGCAAACTGGCGAATGTCCTCACAAGGTAGCTTATGCCCACTCACCTACACTGACATACACACACACACTGACATACACACACACACACACTGACATACACACACACTGACATACACACACACACACTGACATACACACACTGACAGACAGACACACAGAGACAGGCAGAGGTCAAAATACACAGAGAGAGAGAGACATACAGCACTTTGAATTTGGGTATACGTATGTGTAACGTTTCTCAAATGGTAGGCAGACATTCGATCGAGCACGTTGAACGGTTCGGGAATAAAATGTTTTCTGTCGAAACTCTTCGCACAGTTTGACTGCCTGGGTAGACAGCCATCTTGGGCGACCATGGATGCGTGTGTCTCAGGTTAATGCGGTTTGTCAGCCTGATTTTTCTTAGAAAAGGTGCCATCTCTTTTGACGCCTCCGGAGCTGACGCTCGAATTCTCGACACAAACCTTCCGCCGTGGTAGAGACACGTACATCTGAATTGCAGTGGTCACCATATTTGTTCTTGAACTTATTAACATTTCGTGCAACAATTTGAAGTCTTGTCACTGGCATTGTTTTAATCTGCAGATGTGTGTTTTTCACGTAACCAACAGCAAGTGTAACTATGAAAAACGTATACGGTAGGTACTTAAAATAACGTACTAAGTGAGGTGGCGCAATGGTACTCGCATTAGGGAGGACTTCTGGAGGATTCCTGGCTCCGAGCATCCTGATTTCGATTTTCATAATTGTCCCCGGCCTTGTGCGTCGTGTGTATCACCGTTTCTAGTTGTATTGCAGTTAGCTAAACGTAAAGCTGACTTGACGTGATAGTATGACGATTGAAAACTTAACCAACGATGAGGTTAATTCTACTATAGGCTAAGGCGATAATGGAATTTTTAATGGGTGAGTTTGGCAAGGGACAGTTTCCGCTGCTGCAGCGTCGGGATCGATAAAGGGGACCATTTTACTCTGGCGCTTATGGGACGATCTTCGGGTGCAAGTTACATGAACATTGCCGAAAGACGAAGTTTTCTGCATAACCGTCAGCAAAAATAGCTCTCTCATGGGTATCAACGCAATTAGCGACGAAAACGGTCCCGTGACAAATTAATAACGTTAAGTTTCGTAACCTGCAGTAGATTCAACCTTACACCAGGCGACTTCCAGGCGGACCCCTTATAAGGGCGCGGTTCACCTCAGTTTTCAACGTCTTTTTTATATTTGTACCAAATATATTTTTCTTTTTTAAGACATAAATTGTGATTAAAGCTTCCTTTTAGGAAATTTTTGTACCTCCCATAGTTTTTACGTAATGAACCGTAAACGTAAAAATTTGCACTTTACGGATTTATGTACACCACTAAAATCAACTGAAATGCCAAACCGAAAAAAAATTCACAGTATACGACTATGTTGTAGGCTATGATTTGACATACATAAAGGCCAAAAAGGGGTCGCGGTGGTCGAGGGGTCAGCCCTCTTGCCCTTCCCGGCGGGGTCGGTCCCCGGATTTTCGCATGTGGGAATCGTGCCGGACGGTGCCGCTGGTCGGCGAGTTTTCTCAGGGATCTCCCGTTTACCCCCACCCTTTCATTCCGGCGCTGCTCCGCACCAACCTCATGTCACTCCAACCAGCGCTAAAGGCCTCGATGTTAAGCGCTGACCAAAACTTCTTCACTCAAAAGCCTAAAAATATATATTTTTGTATTAAAAAAAATTGTTGAAATTTTGGATTTTCATTTCAAAATTCAGCATTTTTTATTAAATACAAACATATTTATTTTTTTGTTTTATATGATTATGTCAAATCGTAGCCTACAACATTGTTATACACTGTGAATTTTTTCGGTTTGGTATGTCAAGTTTGTTTTAGTGGCGTACATAAAACCGTAAAATACGAATTTTGACGTTTACGACTCATTACGCAAAAACTATGAGGCATATAAAACATTCCTAATAGGAAGATTTAACCACAATTTATGTCTAAAATAAGAAAAAAAATCTGGTACAAATATAAAAATAAAAAAAAAAAAAGACGTCGAAAACTGAGGTGAACCACTCCCTTTAAGAGACATATTGTACACAATTCAGCACTAAAAGTAAAAGTTTCAAATTGTAGGTCTCTCGAAGTCAATTTATAAAAAAAAAATTAAATAAGGAAGCAAGCAATCTTACGCACTAGATTTTTGCCAACATCCTGAGCATACATTTTTCTTGAGTAATGTATTTCTGAAGAACAGTCTTTGACGCCGAAATATGTTACGTACATTTAACTAAACAAAATCATCATTCTGGATAAATGTTAGCTCATAAAGTTTGCAAGCATTGAATAATATTGTTGTTTGGTAGTTTTTCCATACTGAATTTTGAAAACTTGTGGATTTTAATTGGTGTTGTTAGCGTTTATGTATCTACCATGCACTATTTAACTTTCGAAAGCAGTGAAATGTTTAGTGTGTTTTATTAGTAACACAAATTTTAAATGCAGACTGTGAAAATAAAATATATGTTAATTGAAACAAGGAAAATTAGCAAAGTCATGAAGTGCTCAGTTTACCGTGTACAGACTGTAGTCCGGTTGTCAGAATGTCGTTCGCGTTGTAGGCTGGCTCGCCAGGTTGCGTACTGCCCATCAGAAGGCCGTATGGATGGTTGCGTACGTCATTATCGAGCTAGTAACCACCCGCGTTTATATTTCTTCCGCCCAATTAGTCGATATCTTGCTATGGCCGCTGAGCTAATCACCCGAGTCTGCCCGCAACAACACCGTCACTTGTGTACGGTGTTTTATAGTATGGTCATTACGGCAACTTCCGGTTAAGAGGCTACGATACATAATCTTGGGCCCTATCTGTTTCATTGTCAATTTTCATATAGATTTTTATCGGAAACTTTAAATGACAGGAGGCTGAAACTGCCCCCTATTAAAATTCTCTTTGTATATGTTGTGCCTGTCTTTTGCAAATGCATTATGATGTAGGGTTTTCTTTTTATAATAAAAAATGATCATTGTTAGATGCAACTGTATAAACTGTGATAATAACACTTAAGAATGCGTGGTAGATAAATAAACGTTGAAAACATCAGTTGATTTCTACTTTTTTTTATAAGTCAAAATGGATAAAATACTCAATGACAATCCTAGATAAAGGTATTTTCCAACTTTCCTATCCTAAGAGTAAATATTTATCCAGAATTACTAATTCGTTACACGTGGATCTCTTGCGCCGCAGTTAAATGCACGATGTTCCGGCGTCAGAGGTTGAGCCTCAGAAGTTCGTAACACTGGAAACGTTTTGTTTAAAACGTTGGCTAAAACTATTGTCTAGAATTGCTATTGTTTAATTTTCGCAAATTGGCTTCAAGAAACTAAAATTTATAGATTAATGCTTTTAGCGTTGAATTATGTACCACGCCCTCTTAAGTGTTGAATTTTCACAAAAAATAAATAAAAAGACACGCACAATGATATTAACATTGCGTTGCTAATTAAACTTCATTGTACGTCAAAAGCTAATAAGTCGTTATGTTTTTGCATATTATACGTTTACTCTCGAACAGTCGCGATTGTCATACTGGAGATATGTACTTTTTATAATTGGCAAATTAGCAGACGAGTGGTCGGTCCCTTCCCTCCACAGCACCATCCCATCTCTGCTCAGCCACCCCAGGGCCCCGACTTAATATCTCCGCCTACTATTTGCGCCGACGCAGCGCTGCGCAAGTGCACAGCAAGTAAAATAGGTCTTCTATTGCATGCTTGTGAGTATTTAATTCCAATATAGTGCAACTAGGCGCAACGCAGATGCAAATTTTGCGTTGCACCCAAAAAATCGATATTTAATCGGCCACCGAACACCGGTTACAAACACATAGCCTACCTCTCACCAACGAGATCTTCCCCTGTTTTGCTGGTTTTCGTAAATAATAGTATCTAGTTTTCGCAGCGACTTGTGTGTACCAATTTGGAGTTCGACTGGACGATTAGCTTTATATGTGCCTCATTTTTCAAACGTTTCTTTTTTTTTTTTTTTTACTAATGACAGCCATGTAAACTGCTGGGGAAAACGGAAACTTTCAGCAAGCAGAAAGAATATAAGTGGCCAATATTTACAAAAAATAGGGAGCGCGAGAAAAATTAAGGTGAATATGACCGTGAGTGTTGACTAAGTATTCGCCACAGTGCTTTCAGTTTGTGTTAGTAAGCGAACATTTTTTCCTTATACGGCAATGTGAGACTAATATGGAGCAATGCTGTAATGTAAGGATAATGGACATGGGAGACACCCGAGGAAATCTGCTGACCAGTGGCATCGTCCAGTTAAAATTCGATATTTGACAATATACAGGGCATCACTGGTAAACACAGGTCACAGTGGGTGCAGGCGAGAGATCTAGTACTACTACAACCGCAAATATATCCAAGAAATGTGATATTTATGTAAACATGTTAGTCGAAGTGGCATGTTGTTTATAGTATAAAGTCAACAGATTATGTTCTTCAGTTTTTAGCCTACTTTCCGAAGGAAAATGTAAGCTTTACAGTTCACTTTCCTGTCTGTATGTCTTGTGTAGAATTTCATCAAACTCTGTACACATATAAAGTACCTAGTAAGGTGTCGTGACTTATGTATTTGAGATATGCCGTGCGAATATTCTTCAAAATGGCGGCAATTTTTATATTTTATAAATAATATAACATATCTGAGGAATTATTGTTTTGAATTTCATCAATCTCGGTACATGAATACTACTTGGTAAGCTGACTTGACCTTTTTGCATTTCGTTCATATTGTGTTCATATTTTTTCAATTGGTGACCATTTCAATATTTTTCTTGCATATTATGACAAATCAGAGGAAATATTTTCCCGAACTTCTACGAACTAGGTACTCATATACTACATACTAAAGCTAACTTGACTTTTGTGAGTTTCATTTATCCTACGTTAGTTGTTAAATTTGTGCATTAATATATATTTTTTTGCATAATATGACATATCTGAGGAAATATTTTTCCGAACTTAATCAAACATGGTAAGCATATATTGCAAACATAGATGACTTGAATTTTGTGTATTTCGCATGTCCCATATCTTCGAAATAATGGCAATTTTTATAATTTTAGCACAATCTCTGTTTATAAAATGAAGTACCCTGCTCACCTATCCCCATCCACGCACAGCATAAAAAGCTGTACCTTGCAACATAGAATTTTGACAGTGACTTCCCCTTATGCTGTAGGTGTAGGCCTATACTAAGAAGGATTTTTCGAAATTCGAAAATTAAGGGGTTAAATGGGAAGAAATTAGTTCTCAACCAATCCTTGATACCTTATAAACCCATTGAGATGCCGAAGTGGTTTTCTTCAGGATGAAACTAATGTAAATTCATATTATGTAATTAATAAAATTTTCGATTTTTATTAAGTTAATGGTAGTTTAAAAAATGTGTTTTCGATTAATCCTTGATAATGTTTAAACCCATTGAAATATCTAATTGATTTTAGCTTCAGTATTAATTTATGTAAGTACTTAAATATTTATTTCAAATTTTTTCGAAATTCTACCTGAATAGCCGTTAAAAAAATATAACGTGTTTCTAACTACTCCTTACCTCTGAAACCTACTGACGCTTGCGTAAAAATCTAGAAAGAAATGTCAGGCTTTTTTGTAATTCTACAATTAAGGGCGTGAAAAAAATAATGATCCAGAACTTAACGACCAAGGAGAAATTAATTCAAATACAACCTCTTTGAACTTGAGCCTATATACGCACATAAGAATTCTGACAAATTACTTTGGCACAATCTTTTGGAAGATATGCGGTGTGGTAGGTTTTAGGTTCGAATCGCGAGTAAGGCACTGTGACGGGAAATTAATATGTTGGTACATACGCACATATTAGTGGCAACTGAAAGAATGTTTCTTTTTCTACTTGAAGTATGCAACAGTGCTTTTAAATGTTAAAATCACAGCAGACGCAGTCGTGACGGGACAATAGAGTTATTTTAACAGCTAAGGTTTCGAGAGCCGGTGGGGGCAACGTGAGTTGTATATGGAACAGAGTTTTTAATGGACATCAGCAGGACGTAGTATTTAAAGAATTTACCACACGCGGCGACTTTTATTTGAAGAATATCACTCACTTATAAAATGCCTTAAAAACTATGGAATTAAAACCCGTTACGTTGCATATTAAAAGCCAATGTTTGACCCACATTTTTCACTACTGCGGCAAACATTGTAATTTAATTATAATAAGATAAAAATAAAATGAAACATTACATGTTTATTACCATTAGTGGTAGTGATTATACTATCCTATGCGATTTCCTGATTTTTCCGCATGTATGTACTCACGCATGTATGTATTCACGCATGTATCATACACGCACGTATTTGTTCATGTATCCATGCAGGTAAGCATTCATGTATTGACATGTATGAATTTTATGACGCACGCATGAATGCGTATGGATACCGTACGGATGCATGCATACATCAGGTGCATGTAAATAGATGGGCGTATGTATGCATGCATGTGTTTGTGTGGATCGATGTATGCGTCTGATATGTGCATGCATACTTTTGAATAACTGGATCTTAGAAAAAATATGGGTCGAAGCTCCACAGTTATTTTCAACACTGTAAAAAAAGAGATTTTTTTTCTGCTAAACGTCATGCCCTACTTAACCCAAAATTCTTAAGATTTCTGCAGCAATCGGAATCAGTGGCGGCACGAGGGTTGTTGTAAGGTAGGGCACAAGTTGCCGAGAACCGTACAGACGCGTGAACGTGTCGCCGTATACCAATGACCACGATTTTAGCTACTTATTCTGTTGTGAGTGTGACCAGTCAGTAATAAGCGGCACCTACATACCAGCGTGTTTTTTCCCTAACCTACCCTAACCTACTGTGTTATGGTGGAGGTCCGGGGGAGGAGCCCCATACGCCTACAAGGGGGAGATTTCATGCAGAGGAAGCATGCATCACGGCAGAGAGGGATTGGACAGTCATGGCCGCAATTGGGGGTATGACTACCTCCCTAATAATACATATAGCTAAGCCATAATCTAAGAAGAGAGAGGGAAAAAACGGCATGGCACCGTAATAACCCTTTCGACAGGAGTGTAACCACTCTTACCATTCTACCAACGTGTTAGTGGCTGTAGTGTCAAATAGCGCACAACCATATACAGTTCTCTGCAACTTGTGCCCTCACTATCAACAACCTACGAGCCGCCACTGATCACAATGGATGTAAATTAAATAAGTGTTCTCGCTGTTGCACAATGAAGTGTTCTCTTCACTCGCAAGAAAATAATACATGGTAAAGGTGTGAAGAAATAGTAGGATCTCGTCTCTCGTCTTAGCCCAGGTTAATACCGAAGCCATGTGCCTGGCCTGAGTACCGTGCAAATAAGTTTCCCCCGTGGAACTTTCCCCAGCTGGCTTGTTTCATTAATCAAACGCACCATGCGCCTTAATGAAATATCTATGGCGTTGTCGGGCGCTGAGGTAGAGGAACTCTTCCTCGAACCTCGGTAACCACCACTGCTCGCCGGTTATAAATTGTTAATAACTGCCGCAGAGTTACGCGCAGGACTGCGAGCGCGCACGTCGTACATAACCGCACCAGCCTGGACTGTCTCGGTTGGCCGCCGACGCGGACGGAGGTTAGGGCCGTACTTGACTCAAGCCATGCCTATGCCGTAGAAGTAGTGTACACTCGCATGTCTTTAGCAAATGTATTGTAATTTTGAAAATAAACTTTACTGACATGAAAATCTACCTTATTTAACTTTTTGTCTTTTTTACAAAACAGTGTACTTGTACCAGAACACTGTATTCAGGTGGAACATTTCCCCGCCATCTTGGATTTATTTGATGCTACAATATTATTGTTTAATATTACTTTTTATAAACGTGGTTGCCGCAGGGCGTAGAAAATAACTTGGCAGACAAGTTTGCACCTGTCACAAATAAAACAGTTCCTACCTGCGCTTCAAAAGCGTTGCAGCGAGTGACTATTCTTTTTTTTACGAAACTATTAACCGCGCATCATATTTGTTTATCTACGAAAAGAACGCACACTTTAAACTATATCACGGTAGTTTAAAAATGCCGCAAATTTATTAGAAACATAATTTTCGGTCCCCTCAAAATGTCCTAAAACGGCTTCTCCAGACTGTCGCATCTTTAAAAATAATTACCGGATTCTAAAAACACAACTACAGAAACAAGCGTTAAACTTTGAACTATACTGTCCACAAATAAAATAATGTGATCACAGTAAAGTACTGCGCGCCAGCTGAGTGACTGGCATGGAGAGGCGATAGATAATTAGAGAGGATGGTGGTATATCGCGGAAATGTTTTGTACCAACATACCCTTGAAAACGCTACAGTTAATTACAACACATATGATTAGATGATGTACATCTGACACAACGTAGCTGTCTGCAAACCAATAACAGGCATCAAATATTACAACAGCGGGATTCTTATTGGCTCAGTCAAATAGGGCAACATCTCCACATAAAAGCGAAAGTCAGTAATCTTCTGGTAAGCTGAACGTGCGTTGAAACCCAGCAAACAGTCAAGTTTCCTCGCGATAAATCATTATCTCTAGCGATAATTAAGGCCCGGTAGTTTTCGCGAAAATATTATTGCCCCACTTTGTTTCAGTGTCTTACGTGCACACCTACAGTTCAGCTTCATGGCTATTGACAGAGTGTTTTTGTGCAGAGTCGTTATTCATTTGACTGTGCCAATCAGTACACGGATAACTGTCACACATCACGTCTGTGATTTGCGGGTTTAACCACCACACACTGGGTGTTACCGCATCCAATCACTGACCACAAAGCAGAGATGCAGGTGCGCACGTAAGGCACTGAAACAAAGTGCTGCAAAATTCTTTTCGCGAAAATTACCGGGCTCTAGCGATAATGCGTTACATACTGCACGTCGGCCAACGGCAACCTTACCGCTCCTGCCTCACACACACAAACACAACCTACTGCGCGGGACTCAGGTCTGGGACCCTGGCCGTGGGAGAACGCGGGGTTGTATAGAAGCAGGCTTGGTCAATAAGAGGGAGGTTGTCATCAAGAAATGTCTCCAGTTAGGTATTCTAACACATTACCAGTAACAGACCTCACCCTGACCTGACACCTAGGCCTTCTTATAAACAACACGACCTTCACAAGCCAGGGTCCCAGAGCTGGGTCCCGCACAGTATCTAGGCAGGCTGCTTAACTTGGCTCGTAAAATTGCAAAAATGAACTTTTTTTTGAAAAAATTCTTCTACATTCATACAAGCAAAGTTAATGTAATCATTTCATTAATGCAATGTTTGAATTGACCACCAGGTAACATTCTGCGTACTGTCGTTTCTAAATGTACAAAAGCAAACCGGAAACAAAAGATGGAGGAACATTGGAATAAATCTTAAGTGACGACGGATGTTATCCCTCAGTACAAACTGAATAAAGTATGGTTTTTTCCATGGAAAAATTGAATTTATAATGTTGGCGGAAGCTTCAGATATACTGTGCGTTATTCTTAAGTCTTCTTCACTTGATTAGGAGTAGTAAGCAATGAACAAAAAACCATGTCGAACATTTTTAAATACAGAAGAACTGAGGGAATAGACAGGGGAATTTACTTCAGGTATAACCCTCCTCCTTACCGAACTGTATTTATTGCATTCGTTAAAACATTTCTAGTCAGTTCTGTGGTTAATGTTTGTAGACAGTCCATGCAGTTTGTAGTTCATTCCCAAGTAGTCTTAGTGGGTCTGTTGACTTTTTTTCTACATTTGTTTTTTTTTTATGCGCAGGAATGATGTTACCAGAGTAAATAGAATTTGCGTTATATAGTCGCAGATTTTATATTTTTTGTCTCGAAATTTAAGTAAGGCGAAAATTAAAATAATCCAACATTGTGAGAAACCGAGCACATATATGTATACAGAATCGTATACGTGAATATGTAAACTTAGGCCTAAGGATGAATCAATAAAAGATCATTTTTACCAACTCGTGAACGAACATTTTTCTTCAACTAAGCGTCCGCAGTTTATTAGATACGGTATCGTAATTTTGTACCGTCAATTAAAAAGTTTGTAGAGCTGAAGGGGTGTGTGATTCTGGCAAAACGTTTGTGTATAAAGTTGTAAAAAAATTGTTTTCGAGGATTATCCCCCTCGCCTTTTTTTTCCTCCTGGAACTTAACAAAACGCTTTTAGCGTTAAATTGGGATTCGCGTCCTGTAAATAGTCTGTAAATATGGACGGCAAAAATTAACGCTATAAAACCCATAGCTGTTTAGAATAACATACACGAAAAAACTGAGTATCATAGTTATTCGATAAAAATTACATAGTGCAGTGAAACTTCATACGAAACAGTTTACGATTAGAGGAACTAACTGTTATATTGTTTGTGTATGGTATGTGAGCCTGTATAATATTTGTTTGTTACAGCTTAACTGTTTACCTTTAATTTATTATTTTTTGTTTGAATTTTAATGGATTTTTTTTCAAGTCCTGTTGGTACTTTCATAGTCTGTATTGTAAATATTTAGTGTTTTATTTAATTATTTTCTGTGTTAATATAAAGCTGAGAACCAGTTTTGGTTCACATGTAATAGCATTTTTAAAATGTTTAATTCTGGAATGAGGGTAGGCAGTTAATTTGTTCTCAAGGCAATGAGATGTTTAAAGGATTTTTCCCTCACTAGTAGGCTACTAAGTATGATACATTTTAAAATTGATACTGTAAGTATATTTTGAACTTTTCTGGAACATAGATATTTGGAGGTAAAACAGCCACCATGTGCAGCTAGTGTACGATTTGAAAAAAAAAAAACGCATCTACATTCTTGGTAGAAATTTAACATAAATATAAGTTTTTCACGAGCTCGTGGTAGTCTCTTTCCACGTTACCACAGCTTTAATTACGTATTTAAGGTAATGCCCCGTCTAATTCACGAACGGAGGAGAATAAATTTAAACGAGCTTTTGTCGGTTTGATCACAATTATTTACCACAGTAAAACCCGAAATAGTATTTTTTATTGCCGTACAGAACTGATATGTTGAGGAACTTAGCCTATTAAAATATTCTTTCTCGAAACCGGATAGTATTAATTCTGATCATTATGCCACCCAAAGCTAAGAAAACGTAATTCACCGCACAGTCATAATATAATTATCTATTAATGAATTTAGATTTTGATTAGTTAGCAATAGTTTATTAGTATTTTAACAATATAAGGAAAGATTTCCTTTTATTTTGTAGTAAGCGAGTTTTATTTTTTACCATAAAATTTTGTTTTCAAACACTTTTTTTATTATATATTTTTGGTTTGTCCCTATAGCTACCATTTTCGTAGCGTTCGTAGGTAGTTTTGTCTCAAAGTTTAATTTCTATATTGAGTTTTGGTTGGACGTGTGTTAGGAGCTACGATACCACAGATACACAGACAGACACGTCAAACTTATAAAACCCCTCTTTTTGCTTCGGGGGTTAAGAGTGCGTAGTAGATAAATAAACGCGGAAAACATAAATTTATTTCTACGCTTTTTCGAAGCCAATATGGATAAAATACTCAATGGCATTCCTATGTAGTAGTATTTGCCAATTTTATGAGTAAATATTTATCCAGAATTACTCATTCGTTACGCGTGATCTCTTGCGCCGCAGTTAAATGCACGAGGTTCCGACGTCAGATATTGTGCCTCAGAAGTTTGTAACACTGGAAACAGTTTCGTTTAAAACGTTGGATAAAACTATTGTCTAGGATTGCTATTGTTTAATTTTCGAAAAATTGGCTTCAAGAAATCTACAGTTATAGATCAATGCTTTTAGCGTTGAATTATGTACCAAGCCCTCTTAAAAATTGGTGTTGTACTTTGCTGTGTGTTGTGTGATGCCTACCGCGCTGAGAAGTCAACTGTTTTACGTGCTTACTTTCTGTAAGAGTATCACGAAAAATAGAGGCATGTGAATTTCGTGGATTCATCTGGCTTATACGGCGGTTATTTATCTCAACCTCCTATGGGCAGTAAAAAAAAAATGGAAATGAGTTGTGAAATTCTTTTGCTGTCAAAATATACATACATCATTAAGCTACGTTTCAATATAACCACCGCGCAGATTTCGACACATGTACCGCGCACCAGCTTTACAATACCCTCTGCAAAGAAAGTTGCCGTCGGTATATTGAACCTTCTTTGTTTAAACATTCTGGGAGTGGTCCGAATGCGAGATGCATCAAATGTTGCTGATGCAGTGTCGTTTCTTCATGGGATACGCACGAAGCGATAGCTAGCGAACCGTAATACAGCACTATTGTTTACCCCCATCCTACCAATTTCGTTCAGTGGTCAAACTATATACCATATATCATTGTGACCTTCAGCCTGTAAAAACAGGAAGACTTTACGCAGCTCGTGTCTCGCCGTACAGTTTATTGTTGCAGGCATGTTGACGTGCCCATAACAACGCCACAACTGATGAGTTGGTTTGGCCACCGCACGTGTTTGGGGACAAGGTGGATAAACAATAGTGATGTTTTACGATTCTCTTGCTATCGCTTTATGGCCAGCATATGAAGAAACGAGACTGCAATCACAACATAGAGGCACTTCGAACGCGTACCACACCCAGAATTTAAAACGGACAAGGTTCAATACGCAGGTGGCAACTTTCTTTGCAGAGGATATTAGAAAGCTATACTCTATCCAGTCTAAGGTTGCAGCAGAAATAATAATTGCTAACGAAATAAATCAAAGCATTTTAATTTTATTTAGATTCCTCGCATTGTGAGTGTGCCTAATACAGTTACCTTATATTTTCCCCAATATTTCAAAAGAAATGTATGCTGTACAAAAATTTTATTGTCATTCACTTGCATGAATTAGCTGCAACCTTAGAATGGATGGAGTATAGTGCACCGGTAGAAGTGTCTCAATCTGCGGGGTGTTTGTTATTATGTATTTTGAAATATGTACTGTACGTGTTTTTTTAAATACTTTTACAATTTTATTTACCGTTTTTTATACGTTAAAAAACTAACCTTCGGTTCTATATACGCACTAACCATGATCGTTTACTCGTTGGCTTCTAACAGTGCAAGCGGGTAATACATGGGACCTCTATGAATTATTTCCATATTTACTGCTGGGTTGCAATAGCTAGGGTTTGGGATTTTTGATGTAAATATTTTTCCCCACTTGTTTCAGTGCCTTACGTGCACACCTGCAGTTCAACTTCAAGGCTATTGACAGTGTTTTTGTGCAGAGTAGTTTTTCATTTGTCTGTGCCAATCAGTACCCGGATAACTGCCATACATCACGTCTGTGATTTGCGGGTTTAACCTCCGCACGCTGGTTGTTTCGGCATCCTATCACTGACCACAAAGCAGAGATGCGGGTGTGCACGTAAGGTACTGAAACAAAGTGCTGCAAAAATGTTTTCGCGAAGATTCCTGTCTCTAGCAATATCGAAAGGTGTGTCAAGACAACCGCCGTCCATTAACACAGGAGTGGCAGTGGAACATACTTTCCTGGCGTTCACCTCTCCGAGAATATAACCGTAAAATTCACATAACTCTACACAAGAAGTGTCCATCACGTGTGGATATTCTGACCAAAAGCCCTTGTCTTCTCGTCACGGTATGCTGATTCTCCAGTCATGTCAACAATTCGCTTAATATTTATTCACATTTTTCGTGAACACAGCTAGAGACACTCAATATTTACGTAATTACATGGGATGATCTTAGAACTGAATTTCTCCAGGTTGTAGTTATATACAGGATGTCCCATAAGTCGGGTCTCATTGGGCAAATATAAATTGGTGAAATGTGGAATGTTTTAATAGTGCTGTAGTGTGTTTGCGTACGACAACAGCAGTGTATTCACTTCCATCCGTCATTAAAACAGAAAATGCTCAAATTGATGGTAGCAACGTACTTTGCACATGCGAATGTGATGGTTCAAATTGTTTTGTACACGATGTAACATTATCGGCGGGATGCAGTGGCATGTAGTAGTAATGTTGTTATTCACAACAATAGAATTTCATTACACTACAACACTATTAAAACATTTCCGTATTTCACCAATTTCTATTTGCCCTATGAGACAAGACTTATGAAACACCCTACGTATATATATTTTATATGTATATATATAAATATATATATTATATATATTTATTTATTATCATTATTGACGCGAAGAAAAGCTTGTGAAGTTTACTTGCTCAGCATTTCTGTGACCGTTGAAGGAGAGGCTCACAGCAAGGCACACTGCAAATTTTAACAACTTATAGTTGTAATTCTCCGGCGGATGTAATTAAGTGCGAAGGTTTCCGCTTTTCCACTCGTTATGATCAGCTGCAGTGTTCTATCAAGAGAAAATTTCATCCATCTTTGAGAAGAAGACAGTAGGACATTTGTCTGAGAAATTACTTTTGCGACCCGAGATACCGGAAACCACCACTCGCAGGAAGTTCAGCCTCTGAGTAAGACAGGCCATGCGGTTGGAATGCCTGCGTCACTTCCGGAGAGTGATGGGTTGGATACGGGTCTGAATGGTGGTTCTTGACTTTTATTTACTGTCGAAGGAGTTACTTGATGCATGCACTTCCTTTCTCAGACACTGAAAGCATTAGGCAACCAATCCAAAATGCTTAATACGTTTATTGAAGTCAAGCATGAATTTAAATGTCGGCATAGAAAAAATCCCAGAACCTAGTTTTTCAGTTTTGTTATGCTTATCTAGTAAACTCTCTATAACGTCGTATTTGGTAACTGCAAGCTATAATGAGATTACTCTAAAGAAATTAATCATTACGGGAAAAAATATTTGCTTAAAATTCTGGATAATTAGTAGACGTTTGTTGTTTTTTTTTCTTTTCAGAATGCCTTAAAAAATCCTTGACATTTCAACCAACGTATTCAGCTTTAATTTGTTTACAACATACACACAAAACTCGTGCGTTATTCGGCGGTCCACTTCCGAAATAACCTACATGTACCCACAGAACAGATGTATCAGGCCAGTAACATATTTCCATCACGCCTAAATCCATAAAACAAGTACAATGCAGTGCAAGTATTCTATTTTTCACATATTGTACATGTACCACCTTTTGAATTAAGAGTTATAATATTTGTATTTATTTCTAAGACTACAAAACAGGCATTGCGAATATAAGATCGGTTCTCTGGTTGAACATTTTCCAGCCTTCTTACAATTGTTCCTACAGTTTATCTAATAATATATATTTTTTATGTAAATGTACTGGCCCCACCACGACGTTTACATGCTAGGCCCTATGTGAAGCATACAGATTCATTGGATTTGATACTATCACTAAAAACAATGGCTGCACCTTCACATTATTAGCGATTTCATATTTTAGTTGATTGTATTTATGATGAATGTCTACAAAATCTTCATACCTAAAGAAACCTAAAATTTAGTTTTGATAATCGAATATTGGTTATCATTGCTTAGTATAGGCCTATGAGAGGCGATTAACGAGTAGGAACAAGTATTCACCTATGGCATAATTAAAGTATTCCTGGGAAAAAGAACTTTGTGAAATAATCGACCACAGTAAAAAAAGTCTGCAACAGCGTGAAAAAGTGCATGTTAACGTAACCCACCAAGATTGGTTTCAAACTCATGAAGTAGCCTCGTGTATTAAATCTTATATTCCCAGAGGCGTGGTTATAATATAATCGTAAAACTTATTAATCTTTCGAGCGCTTTTTGGACAGATAAGTGGTTTTAATCGCCATATATAACGGAATATCAGCAGTCACCAAAGTTTTAGTCTCCTGGTGTAGCCGAATTTATTACCAGGTTAGCCAAAATAAGTTGTATGTTTCCCATCATATGTTAAATACAGTATTCGCCGGCGACAAATCATACTGCAGTTTCAGAGTAAGTAACATTATCACTGCCGATATATTGCAATACGGGTAGAATTTCAAGATGAAGCGAATTGTTTAGAATAATAACTAGCACTGTTGCAATTTTCACAATAATTATTATAAGCCTTTTTTTTTAATTCCGCTCAGTGATGTGAAAATAATGACAGTGTAGGATACTTCCACGAGAGAATGCTTGTATTACAATCTTAATTTTTCTTTATTTCATGTTAACCCATATAAATCAAACAAATTAAATCATGATTCCTGTACTAAAGGTGAGTATTTATATGCGACAAATGTTTCATAAATTTTGCAATGCCAAATCTAAAAATTATGAACAAAGAAGTATATTCAGCTTAACTTTAGCGCCCATTTTTTGTTTAAAGCACTGTAAATAGAAAGGCTGGACGGACATTTTACTGAAGGTATTAATTTAACAAAAAGTTGAATTGAAAATAGTTTGATTCGAACTCACCCAATTATTCAGATATTACGATGACCTTTTCGTGCGGCATCGTAAAACTGGATGCACGAAGAGACAGCTGATAGTTTGTTTCTGTCCCTCTGACCAGTTCTCTTGCAGCCACAAGCATTGTAGTCACAAGCGTCTTAAGACTCGGAAGTGTACGTACCTGCAAACATTGTGAAAATTGGCGTGAGTGGGGAAAGAAAGGAAAAATATTTAGTTAATTGTTCATCAGAAAACTAATTCAATAAAGAAACTTATTAAGAAACTACACACACGCATGCACATACGTATCGAACAGTGGAGCTAAGAGAGCACAAAGAATTCTGGAGTTACACTTGAGTTTCATCACCTGTGCAGTCGTTTCACGCTACTGAAATGCCAACAGATACGAGGTCTCAAATAAAAACTGGTTAGTACTTTGCTGTGTTCTACCATGTCGAATTATAAACAAATGTGTGTCGATGTACTTTGCTACTCTAAATAACAAGACTGGTATAAATTTACAAACATTTTACCCGGATTGAACTTAATATAGGTGGTTCGGGATAAAGTGAGCACTAAAAAAGCCATGCTTAAGTTCTACTTTCAGCCAGTTCGTATCCTTAAGCGCGTAACGGTTAATGACGGAAATGTCTTCACGTCACTTGATGTTTGCATGCGTATGATGAATTGTGCACGCAGTCGGAATCTATATAGGTTGATAAAACGAAGTTTATTAATCATATAAAATATAGTTCTTTCGATTGCGGTTGTTTTTGTTTCAGTATTGTTGTATTTGAACAGGGAAATTAACAGAACTATATTGCGTAATTACGCTGCCAACCATATAAATATTTAGGCACCTAGGCTATTGTTAATGTTGAATTATATGTAGTAACGGCTAGTGATATTTTTCAACTGTTAAATTTTCAGTGGTCACTTTATTTCAAACGACTTATAACTTATCGTGGATTTAAGGGGGAGTGTTAGACAATTTAATTGTATTTTCAGTTTTTGAGCCATGACATTTATTCAAATTGTATTATCAAAATTTTCTTTTCGACAAAGCATAGGCTATAATTCTTTGTAAACTGCTTGACATGAACAATTATGAAATCTTTCATTAATTTGTCATGCAGAATCATTGCAAGAGAATTCATGAAAGTTAACATATAATTCTCTTGAAGTGATCCCACGTGACAAATTATTGAAATATTCCATTACTATGTCTAACAGTTTACCAAGAATGTATCCTATGCTTTGTCGAAGAGAAAATTTTGACAATACAGTTTGAATAAATGTTATGGATCAAAAATTGAATATACAATGAAATGGTCTAACATCCCCCCTCTTAAGCCACTCCCCCCCCCATGGGTGGACGAATTTTGTGTTAACAGTCCAGGAAGTGCGAAGAGCTAAGGGCGATACCCCGCACATCACGCCTCCTCCTAGCCTCTGGATGCAAGTCACTGAACTGGCGTGCAGTCGTGCACCGTGTGGTGCCATTTGCATGTCCGGTGATAGCTCACAGCGAAGATTTATTGTACTGATACTAAGCTCGAGGCATGATTCTTCTCTTTGTTTTCTTTCTATAGTTACTGTGACCTCTTTGTGCTCCCTGGACTCTTCTAACCCTTTCACCTGTGCATGGGCGCGCACGAGTTCTGTCCAAGTGAGTGGGCTAGATGTGCATGTCGTATTGGTATTTCTTCTGGTTGAGTGAGGTCGGAGGCACTGCTCGGGAGGTGCCCTGAGGACCTATGCGAGAAAGTACAGCTCGAGCGTTCGTAGACGAGCTACTTCGAATGGCCATAATTTGCATTCGAACTGAACTATTTGAAAATCGGTATACTCCGCTGTTTTGAGCTCGAATACGAAATTAATGTACGAAGTGAGCACCATTAGTCGATAAGATGGCGGCTATTCCAATGTAAACCTATGCTTACAAAATAAGAGTTTATGTGACAACTAGGGCACTTTATTAGTTAATAAGCATGATAGAAGAATCTTAATACTATCAGAAACAATCTCAATGTGACTAACTCCATTAAACATAAAAGGAACTGTAGTAATTGAAAAATCTGAATTTGCACATCGTATATGGTAAATACCGGGTGGGGCTGAATTCGACCGACCAACCGAGGGAGGTAATTCTTAAGTAAATTATACGCACAAATTGTGCAGAAAACTTTGTGTCTAAAATGAATGTTTACGATGAAATACGTCTTTGAAGTTTGGATTTTGAAACGTTATTTTCACAAAATATGTGAAAATAAATAACTTGGAGGGACAACAGTCTGAACATGGCTTTAAGTTGTTAGGGTCTTCTAATCCATAGCAAATTCTGGTAGAAACCTTCCACCCTTGTGAAAATAACAGGGGTGGCCACCCTCTACTTACTTGCAAGTTTTGTAACATCAGGAAATTCGAACATTTGATGACGGTTTACTGAGCTGTGGTACTTATGTAACGAAAATGATCATCTTGTTGCAACTGTCTTAAGACCTATCGTTTTCGTTAAAATCGCGGTAAAGTATTAGGTGTACCGTTACAGAGCCCAAGAACATAGGCAATACGGCGTACGTGTGTGTTCCGTTGTTCTCAGCGCACAGGCGATGGTGGACATTCATTGTAAACATATGTTAAATCAGCTCACCACGCCGAGCCCTTAAGTGAGTTTTGTACTCAAGTGCCTTCCACCAAGGCGATCAGGGTTCGATTCCCGGCGGGACGATGCCGTTGGTCGGCGGGTTTTCTCGGGATCTCATGTTTCCCCATCCCCATCATTCTGGCGCTGCTCCATACATCACGCCACCCCTCACCAGCGCTGAAGAGCTCTATGTTGAGCGCTGACCAAAATCTCCCTCACCACTCGTTTTCCTCTATTGGTATCACTTGCCACTCAATTTCCTGTTTTGGTATCGTTTCCAGAGTTGAGGAGAACAACTTCAAATATTCTTGCTATGTAAACATTGTGATGAACATTCATTGTATTTGTCCTGTATATTTGTAGTTTAATTAATGTTCAGTAAACTAGGTATGTCGATTTTACGTTGCACGTGCGTGCAATGTAAAAATTAGTCACTTTATACAATGCGCACAGGCGCACGTAACAGGACTAATGTTTAAGGACATAGTGTTTAATGATTGAAATTGAATTTCATGTTGTTCACAAAGCTTGGTTTTGCCCAAATTTAAAATGAGCCAATTTCTCCTACGTGCTGTGCACGAGGTACCCCAGCCCTAGTTATTTATTACTAATCTGATACCGCTTGAATACAACTACATGTGTAGAAATGTAACTCTCAAAATTGGGAGCAAAAATGATAGAATTTTGTAGCTATCAAACGTACTTTAATTGTATTTGCGGTACATTACGTTTATGTTTTGCGTGTGTTGTGAAAACATGTTTGTTGGATTTTTGTACAACTATTTTGCTTCAAATGCAATGAGTACAATGTACCCTTCTATTTCATGGTAAAATCGAAATGCAACTTGTTGATGTGTTGATTAAATTTTATTGCAACTTTTGGTGTTTCATATTGCTGTCCACAATTTTCACTTTTATTGTATGGCCTTGTTGTGCACTTTAATGAAAGGGGGTCCAGTCTTTTCGCAGACAACTCACCTCTAGAGACATTCAGTGGTGGTCCTATAATTTTATGACGTAATATTACAGATAAATGTTCTGGTGTACCCGCTTATACTAGTTTTAAATGTTACAAACTAAAATTATCACAACTGAAAAAAAAGTAATTTTCTAGTCGTTTTCGGCCGCGATAAAATAACTTTTAAATATTTATGGACGCCATAAAAAGGGTCTAAACATACATACGTTATTTGATTACTATTCCTAAGACGACGTTAATCACGTAGCCTACGTTGAGAAGTTTTAGAACAAACTTCTATCGACCGAAGCTCTGCGCACCACTCAGCGACTTAGACAGGCGGTCACCTTAAGGTCGTATTCTCCTACTTAAGCTGTTGTTGCTTACATGTAGGGAAGAATACACTATGGACAAAGAGAAGAATCTAAATAGGACTTTCAGTTATTAAGATCACTTGTAGTTACAATCCACAATATTTATAAATGTTGGTTAGAGATGATGGTTTGCCGCGGGAAAACTTGACCGCTGGGTTTCAACGCACGTTCAACTTACTACAAGATTACTGGCTTTCGCTTGTACGTGGAGCTGTTACCTTATTTAACTGAGCTAATAAGAATCCCACTATTGTAATATTTGTTGCCTTTTATTGGTCTGCAGACAGTTCCGTGGTGTCAAAACTTACGTCACCTAATTATATGTGTTGAAATTAACTACAGTGTTTTCAAGGGTTATGTTGGCACAAAACATTTTTGCATTATATCATCATCTCTAATGATTAGAGGCCCGGATATTTCGCGGGTTCAACGCCCAGCAGGCTAGACTCCACAGTCCTGTGTGCACTGTCCTCAGCTATATTTGTTCATTGGCTGCTGCTCCAGTGAGTGAGCATTTGAACATTTGACGATGTAGCGCAGGAGTCCGTGAGCGTTTTTACGCATGTCCGCAATTGGTTCGGAGTCCGCAAGGTCACGTTTATTAAACAATGACCCGATCGAAATAGTTTCCAAGATGTACATGACTTAGAAATCCAACCTCTCCTCAGTTGAATCCGCGAAATTTCCGGGGCTCTACTAATGATGCTATATCGCGAAATATTTTTTTTTGTGCCAACATACCCTTGAGAACACTGTAGTTTCTTGTGACATATATGATTCGTAGAGACACTAGAAAATCGTAAAAATGTTTAAAATAGTCTCCAATAAACTGTATTATATTAACCGTGACACGTGTGAACAGTTTTGGGACAAATCACACACGCTGGGTGGGTTCAAGCTGTGTAGTTCTAATTGGGCCTGTTGTAAAGAAAAAAAATGCTAGAAATAAACGATAGCCAATGTTGATACGAAATATTCAGTGTTATATACATCACGATGGAGCCTAGCAAACAATCAACTGTTCCCGCGATTTTCCAGTGTCTCTAATGATTGGGTTATATACGTCTGACACAACGTAGCTGTCTGCGTACCAATAACAGGTATCAAATACAATAGCCGGATTATTATTGGCTTAGTCAATTTGGGTAACAACTCCTCGTACAAGCGAAAGCCTGCAATAATTTCATAAGCTGAACGTGCGTTGAAACCTAGCAAAAACAGTCAAGTTTTCCCGCGATAAATCATCTCTCTAACTGTACCGTCCCGTACTTAGGGGCTAGCACCTCAACCACTGGTGACGGTAACAAAATTACAAGAACAAGGTAAGGTGGGTGGCGAATCCCTATAGATTTGCAAGGGCGCTAAGGCAAAAGTAATCCTCACTCAAAAGTAAATCAAACTCGTAACTTCTAACACCTCAGTAAAGTAATACCAATCAAACATCAATAGCATCAATCAATATCACATTAATGTTCCAATCAAGAAAAGGTATACTGTAACTACAACTTCAATTAAAGATCAAATATCGGGTTCAATCCCAACAGGGATATATTCAAAACTCAAAACCAAATAACAAAATATCAACATAACCATTAACCATATTACAAACTCAAATAAATAGCAACACAAGTCAGAAAGTGTAAATATAAAGAAAAATAAGAAAGTACAGGCATAACATTAAACATTAACTTTATGAATTACTATAAACAGGCGTGCAGAAGTATCAGTTAATCTGTCTAATCTGAATAATATGACTCCAGTGAAGGCCTAAATGAGAGTACTGCAAAGGGCGTAGCGAAAGACAATGACAATTATTACACATGTGCTAGTCTTATCCTTATAGGAAACTAACTTTAACAATAACAAAGAACAATGCTAACTGAGCCCCAAACCTCAGTAGCAAATACACAATAAGACCACAAGTCTGAAAAAAAACCCTATACTTATAGGAGGTAAACTTCAGGGGGACACACGCCCCGAAACATACATATACCACGGGGACACCGCCCCAAAACACATACAGCAGCAAAATCTACCGAGTCCCATACCTCGGTAGTATGCATACAATACCTATCACCCTAACACAGTTTCAAAGCAGGCACATACAGTGCATGAAAATTACTCAATCCAAATATTACAAATGATCTGCTATAAATTTACTTTCTCTGCAAAGGTCTAGCCCTGAAAATTACACGCCAGCAATTATTAATTAACAAATACGAACAAAATTAAAACTATTTAAATGTCTACCTCTCTCTCTCTCTCTCTCTCTCTCTCTCTCTCTCTCTCTCTGAAAGCTGAAAATATAGAAGTTACCAGAAGTTAAACATTGAAAAACCCGAATGCGAGAGTTAACCTGAATTATTAAGTAAAAAGGAGAAAAAAACACGAACAGCAAAACATGAACGAAACACTAGTAGGACTTGGGCCATTATGCTACAGGACTTCAACTCAAGAAAAATAACAAATAACTAAACAGACGCCGAAAATTAATCATTTACAAGTCCTGCAGCATAACAACCCATTCCACATTTACAATAACGAATAATAAGACTGACACATTTCACTGGAAGCCGACTGAAACGCACATATGAGAAATCCTCGAAGCTTTATACTAACAGCGAGCGATTATTAAATCCCTGAAAATAGTCCGCCCAACATGGCGGAGCAACAGTAACACACAAAAATTACAATAAAATAATTATCACTAATAAGCCTGAAAATACACAATGAAAACTAAATACAAACTTTGTACAACTCGGTGTGTAGAAAATTAATTACATAATATCTCAATTTATAAATTTCAGAAATTGACAAGAAAAATAATTATAATAACAGGAAGAACAGTTTCTTGATGTACGGCGCCGTTCACTTGTGTGCGCTAGTGCATCGCAAAGGTAGTTGGACTCTCTGCACCTGTGTCTCTGCTTAGTTCACAACACGTCTATGGAGGTGAAACGTCGTGTTTACATGCTGCGTCGTAAAATGTTCCGAACTAAATACAAGTGGATTGCTGGAACACAAGGTACGTAAGTGTTTCTATTGACGTGAAATGTTGAAAACTTAGCTGCGGAGAATATACAGATGTAAAATAAAGTCTATATATTAGTAGCTGGAAATTTGAAGTGTCCAAAATTCTCGGGCGACGTAAAAACTTGCCGGTCAAATCGACAAGGTCGGTTCATAACAATATCTTATATTTGCACGATGTATGTACACACATATGTTTCGTTTGGAGTTATTAGGTTTGATTCTTATTCAAATAATTGTCATGTATGTAAGGACACATTACAGTCTAAAACTTACGTGCGACTGGCACGTACAAATAATGAGAACCAACTGACTTACTCAAATGAATTAATTTACACTAAACAATGTATTTATTTTTGTAAATCACAGCATTCCTTTAAAGTACCGGAATATTTAGTTTCGTTTTTGATACATTTTACCAACTGTCCCATGACAGGTTTATTGTGAGCGTGAATTATCTCGGTTCCATTATTTTGCTTGGTTTTAGTCATAATAAGTACGCCCCCGTGTCAAGCACATTGTGAAGTCGTTATTCAGAACTATGAAAACTAAAACGAATGTTAGCATGATGTAGTCACACAAGTTGTGTAAATAAAACAAACATTACCTCACACAAGTATAAAATAATTATTTTACTGACGGCCATTGTTAAATTAACCTTAAGCCATCTGCGTCTCAGTTCTTACATCCGACTCAGTCTGGTAACACAGCGAGTGTTTCAGCACTTGAACGCAAGGTGGTTTTGTTATGTCAGGCTCTCGTCAGTTAAATCGCCTGGGTTAAATAGAAAATTGTTTTCGGCGGTTTATTTAATGTCGTCTTTCAAACAGTATTAATAATTATGTGTTTGCATTCGACGTTTCTGAATGCTGCTATATTACGTTTAAGTATTTTAAAGATTTTTTTTGTGAAAGTTAATATGGAATGCATGCAAATTTAATAGACATGGAAAACATTATGTACGTGAAATACGCCCAAGGAAGGTAGTAGTTCAAGAAATTGTTCCATATAGCACATTATATGTTGAGATTATGATTTATCGCGGGAAAATTCGACTGTTTGCTGGATTTCAACACACGTTCAGCTTACTGGAACATTACTGGCTTCAGCTGGTACTTGGAGTTGTTACCGTGTTTGACTGAGCCTATAAGAATCCAGATATCGTAATATTTTATGCATGTTATTGGTCTGCAGACAGCTATACGTTATATCATAAGTACATCACCGAATCATATATTTGGCAAGAAACAACTGCGTTTTCAAAGTTATGTTGGCACAAAAATGTTTCGCCATATACCGTAATCTCTAATTATATGGTAGGTTTAGGTACCTGAACATCTATAAAAAGCCTAAGCATGGAGTGTACATTAGATGAAATCTCGTATAAGTCCTTTTACCACTGACCAACAGTTGAGATACGACTTCTTGTTGAACACTTGTTTTCTCGTCTAGCACGCAGTTCAGCTGGCTGAGGAAGTCACAAGTCGAGCGAGACGGACGAGGAAGAACGAAAAACTTTCCTTTTTACTTTTTACGCAGCAACAGATGCCAGCATTCCCACGACAGGAAGCCTGATAAAAGCTTCTTTTTTTAAAAGAAATATAAAAGAAGCTAGCCCGCGAAGTTCAGGATCAGCCGTGTCACTTGTGGGCGTGCGATAACAGATGGTGGTTCTAGACTGGTTGAAGAAGGCAGGGCAGGAGTTGGGATTGTCAAATTACGCCCTTTGCACTCAGGGATTTGTGTTTGTCCGTGGGACTGGACAGTGGATTGCAAATATATAGAATGTTCGCAAACTCAAAAGAAAAAAAATGGAGATCCTTCTGGAAAACAGCGACAGTTGTAGAGTGGAAGATCTAAAGAATCAAAGTGCCAAAACTAAGTTTCCTAATAAACAAAAACATTTCAAAAAGCTGCAGACAAATGCAAGGTGTGATGTGCTGACGCTCATAAAATTAAGGAAATTATTGGACCTTAAATAAATACCGATACACTGGCACCTAAAATATTTTAAGAAAGAAAAAAATATATAATTTTACACTTAGCTCATTAAGATTTTCCACTCTACAATTATGTATCGCAACTTATAATCTAGTTAAACTTGAAGGTATATAGATATATGGCATTGTAACTCGAGTTTTCAAATTCACATTGTTGCAAAAGATCGAAAACTACGTTGAATAGAACCACAATTAGTACAATATATATCTAATCCATCTGTACCTGCATGGATAGAAATATTTTGTGTTGGCTACAAAATTGTTTGTTAGTACTGACCCTGCCAAATACTTTTTTTGCTCACTACAGAAACATTTTGTTGTTACTATTAAAATGTGGTCACGAAAACATTTTGTGTTTGCCACAAAATATTTGGTAGGGACAATATACAACAAAAATTTTCTTTCAGTGCGAGAGAAAGTGTTAAAAAGGTCCGATTAAATATAAAATATTTTTCGCCATCGTGTGATTTAGCTATTTCATGCGGTAGTATTACCCAAGGCACTGTAAAGATTAGGGCCCTCGTCTTACCCACTACGTCATGCTGAACGAAAAAAAAGTGTTCTGGTAAAAACGTTTACTTTATAACCGCACACTATTAAGTCACCAACTTGTTAGTTATCTTTAACGCAGTTTTTTTTTTTTTCGTGTGTATAAATTTCGCAGACACTGTTAAAAATAAATCATGGGCTTTACTCAACACCGTTTACAAATATATTGTAAAAAATAGGAATTTCATTCGGTAAACTACCTGGAACTTGAATTTTATTGCAGCATATTTTAAGAAATAGCATTCCCACTCAACTTTAAAATTTGGGCTGAATATGTTTACCTACGAACAGGAAACACATTCCAGGCGATGGCGGAATGATTCTTTTGAAAACAAGGTTACTAAAAATACTATTTTGAAGCCCTCCAACATTGTAAAAAATTACTTTTTTTCTCAGTCTGCTGTGTCTCAAAACACGATGAATTTATACAAACGAAACTTTGATAGCGGCATGTACTGGACTACGTTGCGTAGTCACATCCAATAAAAATGTTAGGGTCATTTCTTAAAGTCACTTTAAGGTGAATCTGTGACAGGAAGACTGCACTGACATGTACGCCAATGCACCCTTACGCTCACGTGCTTCCTGCCCTCAGGCACGGTTAAAATCTCCGATAAGCGTTCGTCTCTTTTACCGTCCAAAAAAATTCGAGCATTTTTTTATTTCTAGTTAGTGTATCGCGACAGGTACGGTTCAAGCGAGGAATTGAAAAAAAAAAAGGGGGGGTTGGGAGTTGGGGGCGAAAGTCTTTTAAAAAAAGTTTGTACACACAAATGTCGAGTAAAAAGTTACACAAATGAAAGACAATTTGAGTAAAGTACAGGTCACTTGTGTACCATTTCTATTTTAATCGGAGTTGGCCGGGGAGGATGGGGGTAGACTGCTTTCACCACCTCCCTGCCTTTGAATCCGACCATGTGTGGATACACAAACCTGGATTCTGCTGTCTCTTGGCGTCAAAATTTAGTCTTAAAACGGGCAGCACTTCGCCGCACATTGTGCAATGAGAATGTCCTGCGAGTTAGCGAAGATATTTTGATCAGCGCTTAATTTAGGTGCCCTGCGCGGACGTATTTTGTATGTTCGGGTTGAAGAAGCGCGGAACACTAAGGGCTTCACAGTACGCGTATGGCGTCTCACCGTAGCCTCTAGCCGCAATCCATTGAGGCGGCGTACAGTCTTCTCGCCGATAAATCGCCTCTATGATACATTCTGTAGTGACCCTATCATTTTATGACGCAGCACTTAATATTCTGAACCAAGATTATCGTGCCTAAATATGGCCGCAATAATATCCCATTTATGCAATTTTCGGCCGCCAGAAAATAGCTTTTAAGATGAAAGGAAGGCCTGAAAAAGGTATGCAGACATACAGCGTGTTTCTGAATTAGTGGTCGTAAACTACATGAATGATAAAGAACGCAAAAAGAAACATTACTTCGTAGTGAATATTTGTGCGGCAACCTGCAGAGTTTCAGGAGTAAACATTACAGCGCAAATTTGAATTCCTCGCGCTCCGAGGCTCATGCCAAGTGGGAGAGAGGATGGCCGAGCTCAGCCGAGTGGGAACACGGGTACTGCGGGTTGCAGGTATGTAGGCGCTTGAGAAGGCGAGCTATGTTTTACATTTTTAACCCGAACGTGCGCCTAAATTCCTGCAGCCCTCAATACTCTTGTTTCCCTTTCGTCAACTTTTACTCATCCCCTGTTACTAGAATCTTAGACGTAATGTTTGGCCGTGTAACTGTTCAGGTAATCATTTCTCGAAGAATGTACACTAGCTAATATTGTTTATTTTTACTTTCTGTACCATCTATGCATCGCTGACGTACGTCGAGTGGTTTTAGAATATACTTGTCAGCCGAACGTCTGCTACTTCGGAAGGCGGCCACCTTCCAGGGCTGGTGAGACAGTGCTAAAGGGAAAGACGATCGCCTCGGCAAGGTGAGAGGGGTTTATTGCCCTTTAACAACGATGTCTAAAAGGCATGTTCTACAGCAATTTTCATTACCATGTTTTTAATTTTTTATTTGTATCAAATATTTTTTTCTTTTTTTAGACACAAAATGTGACTAAATTTTGCTCTTATAAAATTTTTTTATCTCGTAGATTTTGCGCAAGGACTCGTTAGTAAAAATTTACATGTTATCGTCTTAAGTGGGGGAGGTACAAAATTCAACGCTAAAAGCATTAATCTATAACTGTAGGTTTCTTGAAGCATATTTGCGAAAATTAAACAGTAGCAATAATAGACAAAGATTTAGTCAACGTTTTAAACAAAATTGTTTCCAGTGTTACGAACTTCTGAGGCCCAATCTCTGACGCGGGAACCTCGTGCATTTAACTGCGGCGCAAGAGATCACGCGTAACGAATTAGTAATTTTGGATAAATATTTACTCACAATGTTAGAAAATACGATTACCTTGGATTGTCATTGAGTATTTTATCCATATTGGCTACGAAAAAAACGTAGAAATCAATTGATATTTTCAACGTTTATTTATCTACCACGCACTCTGGGCACAGTCTACTCCAATTTTAAACGCTGTGTTTTTATTTTTATATTTGTACGAGGTATTTTTTTTATTTTAGACACAAAATGTGACTAAATTTTGTTCTCATAAAATTGTTTTGTCTCGCATAGTTTTTGCGTAAGGGCTCGTTAGTGTCAAAATTTGCCTGTTACCGTTTTAAATACGACACTAAAACCAACACACTTACAAAAATATATATAAAAAAAATTCAACAGTGACTAACGATGTTGTAGGCTATAAGTTCATCTATGTTTAACCACAAAGTACATATTTTTTAAATTATATAATTTTTAAAATTTTTATGTTAAATTTCAGCATTTTTACTTAAATAGAAACACATTTTTATATACGATAAATTGTAGCCTGCGACATCTTGATCTACAATTATTTTTTTCCGGTTTGGTAAGTGTGTTGGATTTAGTGTCGTCCTTAAGAATTCGTGGTAGATAAATAAACGCTGAAAACATCAATTTATTTCTACGCTTTTTTTGAAGCCAATATGGATACAATACTCAATGACAATCCTAGGTAATCGTATTTGCCAACTTTATGAGTAAATATTTATCCAGAACTACTGATTCGTTACGTGTGATCTCTTGCACCGTAGTTAAATGCACGAGGTTCCGGCGTCAGAGATTGTGCCTCAGAAGTTTGTAACACTGGAAACAATTTTGTTTAAAACGTTGGATAAAACTATTGTCTAGGATTGCTATTGTTTACTTTTCACAAATTGGCTTCAAGAAACCTAAAGTTACAGATTAATGCTTTCAGCGTTGAATTTTGTTCCTCTCCCTCTTAAGAGCCGATGATGATGAAGTGAGGTGAAGGGACAACACAACATCCATGCCCGCGCCGGGATTCGAACCCAGGACCTCTCGCATTGTAAACCGGCGCCTAACCGACCATGCTACGGAGGCCGTCATTAGCCTCTGAATAAAGGGACGGGAAAAAGCAAGATACCGAGAAAACCCGCCGACTAACGGCATCATCGTCCGGTACGAATCTCGCACGTGGGCCGAACCCGCCGGCAATGGAATTCGGACCGTCTTGCGAGGCGAGCCGCTTCGCTAACGGCTACGAGGATATTATTAGACAAGCGGCGATACTTATCGTTGGAGATGGTGAAAAATCGCGATAATCTTTCAAACAGCTTATTCTCCAAACCATGATATGGTCTTGCGCCTTGTGCGATTAAGACGACGGAAATGTGGCGTGGTTAGATGTGATGGGCTTTTTGTTGGTTAGAGATGATGAATTATCGCGGGAAAACTTGACTGTTTGCGGGTTTTCAACGCACTTTCTACGTAACAAAAGAGAACTGGCTTTCCCTTGAACTTGGAGCCGTTACCCTATTTGACTAAGTTGATAAGACCCCCCCCCCTCCGGCTTTTGTAATATTTGACAGCTGCTATTGGTCCTCAAAGAGATACGTTGTGTCAGACTATATCACCCAATCGTACTAGTTGCAGAAGCTGCAGTGTTTTCGAGGGTATGTTGGCACAAAACATTCTCGCGATATACCATCATTAGAGATTATCGTATTTTTTTGTGCCAACATAGCCTTGAAACACCTGACACACCGTAGCTGTCTGCAGACCAACAGTAGGCATCAAATTTTACGTTAGCAGGTTTCTTATTGGCTTAGTTAAATAGGGCAACAGATCGACACACAAGCGAAACCAATAATCTTTTCATAAGCTGAACGTCCGTTGAAACCCAACAAACAAAGTAGTCCCGCGATAAACCATCATCTCTAGGCATGGTTTAGTTGTCCACAGATGAATTACCATTGGCCACATAATTTGAGTGGAGTAGAGAAATCTGTAACATTGCCAGAGTTTCAATATTCGGAAAACACAACTGAACTTCGAAATTTTTTAAATTATGAAATTTCATTATAAATGCAAAGCTACTCCTTCAAAGAAGGGACTTACTAGTAATGAAAGAAAAGTGTCAGAAATCAATACATTACATTGAATGCTAGCAAACAGTCAACTATTGACGCTACAAATCACCGTAACTTCGACGCTAGACGTCACCGCAAACTAATTTGCAGTAGAGACTTCAAAAATTCGCGTTTTATTTTGGGTGCAAACTAGACTTCAACAGCTGTAAGTTCGTGTAAGTTTCACAATTGGGCCTTGACTAGTTTGCCACCTCCTGCAGGACGCTGAGCCAATAATTCAGAAGCAACTAAATGCAGGTCCAATCATGTGGCGTGAATGTCAGCAAGCAGCCAATGATCAGCTGTTGTCTTCTTGAGTACACATATATTCTTGGAGACTAGCCTACCGGCCAGAGAACCCGTGAACTAGCCGGTCTCTAGCAGTTACTGATTACACGCCTCAGCGGAGACTGTTATCATTTTATGTCGTAATCGCGTTGATAAGGGTATACTTGTGTCCGTCTGTGGCTTTAAATAACCTGCAGTGAAATTTCCCCGCTTAAAGATGGCGGCGGGAATACCAGTCTAGGCTGTTTTCAGCTTCACTAAGGCCTCTGGCAAAATTGATGGTTGTTGTTAGTGGTTGGTAATGGCGACAGCCGGACAGGATACCAAATGCGGGTTGGCAGAACTGACTGTTGGCGGTTGAACTTGGTGTTGCAGTGGTTGGTGTTAGTCACGAAAGCTTTTCAACTCTAATTTCCAGTGGTTGGTAGTTGTGTTCAAAATATTGAACTTTTAATTACAATCAACCAATCATATTGCAGTGTATGGATGAGTTACATTTAATGCTAACATAAAAAACATTTTTAAGCCTCAATTTCTTTCTAATTTCCTCAAACACAATGCTTAACACTGAAATTCGTGTCAGAAATGTACTATCAACTGAACTTATTTCAGCCACTTGACGTATAACTAGGAGATATACAACCATCTAATCGTGTTTAAAAACGGATGGGAGAGGAGCCCATCCGCCATATTGCTAACTGAATAAATAAAGTTGGCTTGGACTCAGTATAGGCTGTTAATGCTTCATAAGTACTTTTATCATCTCTTGTTCCGATACGCGCGACCTAGACATATGCGTAATTAATCTACAACAACTGACACACGTATTCATTGCTTAGCAAGGTTACCTCTACCAAAATCTTGTGCTATTCGACGGCAGGTAAAACGGCCAAATAAGAAACATTTAAGACTACGTTATAACAACACAGCTGAACAATATTATGATTTTTATTAATATTCACTGCAGTGAAACACAAGTCGATGACATGGGCATATAATGGACAGGGCTTAACGTCTCGTCGACAGCGATGTCATTAGAGATGGAGCCGGTAGCACAGACAGTAAACAGAAGAAATCGGCCATGGCCTGCGCTAAAGAAACTTTTCCAGCATTCGCGTCGAATGATTTTGGAACACCAAGGAAAACCGAAATCAAAACGGTCGGAAATCGAACCATGATCCTCTCGAATGGATTCTAGGGTTTAGACATTATTACGCCAAATTGTGCGGATGCGTGGGTAAAGAATGAGAAGGATAGTGGAATGGGCACGCAGCATCATACCCACAATAAAGGGATTTCGAAAGATGGGTAAAAATAGAGAGTATTTGTTTGCTTATCGAAACTAAAAAAATAAATGTATCACGCAAACTAAGCAATACATAAAGTTTTAATGTATAATAATTTAGGAACTTGTTTTTTTTTTGTCTGTTCTTTACGTTTGTGGCTTGGATGCCTTCTAAGTCCTGCATAACACCATTCAATTGGCCTTCAACTTATTGAACACTTCTTGCAGATCACTGAACCAATAATAAAGAAGCAACTTAACGCAGGGCCATCCATATTGTAATCATTGTGTCAGCGAACAGCCAATGAACAACTGCTGCCTGCTTGCGTACACTGACAATATTGAAGGTCGGTCTCTAGTTATGTAAAATATAACCAATCATATCTCATGCGTACAAACTTTATGGCAGTGGTGTTCCTGGCGCGGACTTGGAAACTAAGGGAAACTTGGCGTTAACATCAGCTTGATTCGTATCCCAGGCGCGTGCTTCATTTCGCCATTCCTCGCCCCTAGGCAGCAGCGCGAAAATGGGTCGCACCATCTTGGCGAACCCTCTTACCCCCTCCCTAGCTTCCATCCCCTATCTTACTCCTCTACCACTCAGACATGCCGGGACGATCACAGCCACCTGCAGAATAAAAAAGTTCATGTCTCGCGGCCCAACATCCCATAGGGGTTGATTGGGGAGAGATAAGTGGGGAGAAGCGGTGAGGGGGTTGGAGAGAGATCGTTCGCAGACACTTTAAGGTTTCCCCATAACCACCACGAGTTTCGCAAGAAGGAGGTGCGAATTACAATTACATTGAATATGCACCTCGAACCTGGATGTGTAAAACAGAGAAGTGAGCAGTCTGTAAGAGTGTGTGGTGGAAATAAACGATGGAAACTTCAATTTGAAATCCACACGTTTTTTAAAAGTTAATATTGAAAAACTACAAAACAACAATCCTAGATAATGATGTTTGCCAACTTTATGTGTAAACATATACCCAGAATGATGCATGTACGAGATTTCAGGGTTGGAGAACGTTCTTCAGAGATATGTTACTTGACAAAAAATTTTTCTCAGAAAGTTGGCAAAAACTATTGTCTAGGATTACCGTTTTTTTATTTTTGCAAATTGACTTCAAGAAACCTAGCGCTGAATTATGTTGCAGTGATGGGATTACTAGATAAAAGTTTGAATTGCGGCTTTGTAGTGCTGACAGAAAAACAAGTGATAATGAACCGGTAATGATTTATTCATTGGGCCCCCCCATCTAATGTTGGTAATTTGAGCTCCTGTATAAAATCACCCCATATTACTGCCAATAGCGTTTGATGTGATATTTGATATTTAATAATACCATTATTTTACAAATGCCTCGCAAAGTCCTTGTGTAACAAATGAAGTCGCCAAAACGAAGTGAAAGAAGTAAGATTTGAACAAAGCAAGCAATCCAGTTAAATGACTTAGTCATTTCACATAGAAAGGTACTAACCGATTTCACAACCAAAAGGAAGCTGACAAAGGACATAAATCTGCGAGAGCTGCAGTAATAACATCCTCCTGCTGTATAGGCCTACGTGGTTCATAAGAAACAGGAAGGGAAAAGGCAGCTTGGCCAATTAAAAAATACGGCATGGAAAAGAGAAAAAGGAAAATATAAATTTTGTCTGAAAAGAAATGTTTTAGAGGAGGAACAGACAGGCAACAATAAATAGACTGGCTCTTATTCGGAATGCGAATAAAAACTACCGGGAAAGCATTTTTAATGGTCAAAATCCGAAACCTTAACGCGCTGAATACGCGCTCGTAATGGAAAGATGAGCGTAAGTTCAGCAATAAATAATACACTAAGGTAGCTCATTTATATAAGTTATTTTAAAAATATTTTTATAAATCTAGTTCAAAGCAAGAATAAATGTATAGGCGGTTCGGGATAAAGTGAGCACTCAAAAAAGTCCTGCTAAAGTTCTATTTCCAGCCAGTTTGTATCTTTCCGCGCGTAACGACTGACGCTGGGAAATATCTAACCTCTCTGGACACGTCACTTGATGTTTGCGCGTGTAAGAAAAAATGTGTAGTCGGTATGAATCGATACAGTATGATAAAAAAAGTTTATTACTTTTATAAAATATAATTGTGTCGATTTCGGTTTCTTTTGTTTCAGTATGGTCGAATTTAAATAGGAAAGTACACGGAACTATATTGCGTATTTCGCTGCCAACCATACAAGCAGTTTGGCAACTATAGTTAAGAGTTCAATCATATGCAGTAACGGCTGGTGATATTTTTCGAAGGTTAAACTTTTAGTGCTCACTTTATCCCGTAGCATTCAGAACGCCAAATTCACATTTTTGCAAATATGTCAGACTTGCGTAATTTTGAAATAATTTAAATTAACATTCAAGGATAAGATGAAAATAATACCTGTACAATTGTGTCCAAAATGTACGGAATACGTGAAAATCATTATTCCGCAAAATACCGCCTAAATTTAAGAAAGCCCTGTTGACACAAGTGCTTACTTCCGTGCTACGTAGTGTGTTCCGACGGTGTAATTGAAATATTTGCTTGAATAGAAGTTCAGCATAATTTATCTGATAACTGTAATTATATCGTATGAAATACCAGGCATTGTTCGTATTCCTATGTAATGTGTAGATCATCCCTGAACACTACAATTGTTTGAAATAGAAAGGCAAGGCGTGTTAGTGGCTGTACCAGGAATGTGTGCCAACAGACTCCAATCGAGGGGTGAAATTGCGACGCCCAGATTTCGCGGTACTTGTTTCCCGTAGGGGTAACGAGAATATTTACAAGCATTTAAGTGCGCTGCCTATCCCAGAGCTCGGGTGAGTGCAAGGATAAGGATTTATACGCAATATTAAATTACATTGAATCTCTGTCGAATGTACAAGTGTCGGTGCAGTTCATATCACAGCAGGATCTTTTAAGCTATTCTTTTTTTCAGTGCCCAGAAAACTAGTAACAAATTAATATTTTAATTAAATAAAAAATAATTTTACCGACGTTTATAGTCTTGTATAAATATTTTTCGCATCTCAATGATTGAATAGTTTCTTTCCGAAAGCGATATCATGAAAGGTGACTGAGCTCTACAGAATGTAACAACGTAAATTCTTTCTGTTAGGCAACGCCCTACTTCCTATATTTTCAGGTTATAATATTTTTCGTGACAGTTCACTGAGTATTCGTATAACAAAGCTATATTTGAACCGAGATGAAATTATAACGTGTATAATGGGATGATTTGAACTATCTTCTTGGGCTCTTGAATTATGTATTCACCCAATACAAAAAATAATTTATACTAATTAAAGTTCCAGTTTCTTTAGCCCTAATTCGAAGTTTTTGTTCAGAAATGATTGACCGCGGAGAAATTTGAGAAATTAAATTTAATATGTGTGTTTCTGTGCATCATGTCATCGCTCCGAAGTAGTTTTGTCGGGATGTCGGCGTTCCCAACTCTCAGCGCCATTGTTGACTACGTGCGCCTTGTCGCTGACTTTCTGCTGTTCGGTGTGTTGCTATGTGTCGCTATGTCGTCAGTAAACAGAGTGTTTAAAACAAGAATTTAACAACCGTAGCGGTAAATAGTATCTGTCATTCCACAAGCCGGAAAGGGTTTGAAAAGTTGTGTGGGGGGGGGGGGGAGGGGAAGATGACGACGAAAACCGTGAAATAAGTATAGGATACCACCAAACACGCTACCAAATTATTTGAAGAATTAGAAAATTCTAAGCATTGCCTCAAGTGATAAAGGGGAGAGTATAAAATGGGGGGCAACCGGACGCTGTTGATGTCGACGATTGCGTAATACAGTAGTCTAGTCAAGCACGGGACAAAACATACATTTGAAGTGGTTTTCGTTCGCGCGGAAGTTGAAGAGTTTGTTGCAAGTTGAAGTAAGTGCGTTGACGGCTGGCATAGACGCCTGGCAGAGGTAGTGTAGAGGTCAAACCATTCGCCTACCACTACGGCTACTCGGGTTCGGGTCCAGATGGGCGGAGTTACCCGCACGAGGGAAACATGCCGGCCTGCCGGAAGTTGCCGTTGGTTAATGGGTTTTCTCGTGGCAATTCTTGTTTCCCCTGCCCTCTCATTCAGACACTTCACTTTATCCTCATCAACGTTCAAAATCTCGATTTTAGTGACTGGATGTAGTTTTTTTTTAATTGCGATGTAAATGTCTGGCAAAGAAAACCCAAGAGAATAGGAAAACATCATTGTAGGCAAAATATACGTTAGTAAACAATATATACACACTACGTAATATATATCGTTTTTAAGATCGCCTCCAACCAAGGCGATACGGGTTCGATTCCCGGCGGAGGTCGGTCCCCGGATTTACGCATGTGGGAAACATCGTGCCGGACGATGCCGCTAGTTAGTGGGTTTTCCGGGGAATCTTCAGTTTCCCCCAACCTTCATTGCGGTGCTGCTTCATTCTCGCGTCATGTCACACGTCACCAGCGCTAAAAATATTCACTTCCCTCCGACCTTAAAGGTGTCCAAGTTCGATAAAACCATAATTCTATATTTTTATTAAATATTATTAATTTCGTAGACGATACTTGTGAGTACATTTTACTCTAACGAAACAATTTTAGCTCTCATAGTTTTCTCGTAACGGGGTGTCAGTCAAAGTTTGCTTGTTACACTACCATGCAAATAGTGAAAACCAACTGACCTACTTAAACAAAATACTTCACTGTGAACATATATTCCATGAGCTATGTAATAAAACATAAAACCCAAAATGTAAAATTTTTAATTAAAAAAAAAACTCTGAACTACAGGAAAAAATTGTAAATTCAGCAATTTTTTAAAAAATTCAAAAGCTCGCGGGATTTTTTCAAATGTTTTATTACGTAGCCCATAGTTATATTATTTCGCTGTGAATTATTTCACGTACGTAAGTCAATTGGTTTTCAATATTTGAATGGCAGCAGAACATACAAATTTTGACTTGGACGCACCGTTATGTGAAAACTACGCCAGCTGAAATTGTTTCGTAAGAGGAAACTGCACTCACAAGTATCATATACAAAACTAACCTTATTTCATATGAATACAAAATTATAACTTCTTCGCACTTGAACACCCTTAAGAGGAGTGTGTACCGGTTTCAAATTTCCGACTTTGAAGCGTGGGAACAGCGGAGCGACAAAAAGCCAGAATACCACTCTCGAAGTAAGGCATATCGCCTCTATTCGCAGCGCACTAAAAAGCCTGTAATATTTTCGTAGAACTAACTCTTTTCTTCTGTTGGACTTAGATTCTGAAATTTTATTTTTGATATTATGTAGTAAAAGCCAATGCACGCAAATCGTTTACACTTTACGAATTCAGGTGGTATTTTTGGAGTTCGTCAGTCTAATAAAGCCGTTTTAGCCATTTGGAGACGCGCAAAATCACGTCAAACAAGCGTGCTGAATTTTTAAAAAGCCAGAAGTGTAGTTTCAAGTGTGTTCCCTGTTCGCAGACAACCTCAATATGAATAATTTAAGCGGTTTAACGTAAAAAAGGATTCACGTAATACGCTACAACACCGTGCATGCGCCGGTACCCACGACGACCGCTGTTTAATGAGCACTCTGCACCGAAAAATGAGTAACTTTATAACTGTACCAAACACTATACAGCTCTTACACATTACATTAATAAGAATTTCCCACAAATAAAACATTTTTTTCGTTTAACAGTTTTCGTACAAGGGCACGTCAAAGTTGCAATTTGACTATTTTCGCTACCTACACAAAGTAAAAATTATTCAAACAGTGCGAATGAAATAAATTTAAGTGGATGTAATTGTATGGAGCTACATAATGACACCTTTGTTATTTTATGAGAAAGAAAATGGTAAAAAAAAAAAAAAAAACAAAAAAACACGTGTCCAAAGATACACAAACAGTTCGTTACATTCAAGAATTTTTTAAAACTACAAACCATTTTTACGTGAAATAACAAATGTGTCGTTCCATAGCTCAATACATTTACTATCACTCTAAATTGTTTCATTCGTATTGTTTGAATCGTTTTTACTCTGGGTAGGTAGCGAAAACAGTCAGATTGCTACTTTGACATTTGAACGAAAACTATGGGGCAGGAAAATATATTATGTGTGGGGAAATTACTGTTATTTAATGTGTGCGTCGGACAGTGTTTTAACAGTTATGAAATTACGAATTTTTTTGGTACAGAGCACCTTTTTAAACAGCAGCAGGAGTTTTCAAATGTTTGACGCCTCTCATTGAACGTTAGACAGATATTGCACGGAGCTGACAGACATTTCCATGGAACCCTTTTATTGTTTTGCAGTTCTCCAGTTCACGTAATAAAAGGTTGTATGGTAACATAAAAAGGGTGAAAAAAGGGGGGATATTTTTTAGGCTCAAATATATTGTTACAGTGGATCAAGCGAATGCATGTAGATCAGTTACTGGTCAAATTTATTCTTTCTTTATACTATTGGCTACGACCGAAGGTGATATGTAACTTTGCTAGTTTCTACTTTCTTCGATACATTACTAATTCTATTTTCTACGATTTTTAAAACTTGTTTTGAAAACAGGCATTTCTACTTGGATCTTACCGTAATGGCGTACCAAAATCTCACTATCCTGCATTAACTTTTTCGACCTAAGTTTTCTTTCGCACTACCCTTTAAATAAAGTTCGAAATTGTACCCTTTATCGTTCTCGTAAGTACTGACCAAAATCACACCACTCCAAGACCGATAGGGACACGAACCCGTGTCCTGAGGGTTATAAATAGGCAGCTTAACTACTAGACTGCCGCGACATTCGTTTAGACAGAGACAATAAGTAAATATAAAGGATGGTACTACTGATGTGACTTGCATTTTTAACGTTACAGTATTCGCATGTAAGTTATCGCTATTATAGTTTATTTATCGAAACAATTGGACGTAAACTTTCACGAGAAGAATCGATATGGCAACCACAATGGTTGAAACTACGTGCCATAATTAAAAATGAAAGGAAGAGGATGGGGTTAGAGAGAGAAAGAGAAAAAGAGAGATAGAAAGAGAAAAAGAGAGAGAGAAAGAGAAAAAGAGAGAAAGAAAAAAGAGAGAGAGAAAGAGAGAGAAAGAGAGAGAAAGATAAAGAGAGAGAACCGCTCCGAATTCTGGAATTTTCGATGCTTACAATTTATTTTTATACTTTTTATCCGTTAATGAAATACTGCTCATCTACTTATCACTAAAAATATTTTTTAGTACAGCTTTTTTTTATTTGTAGTGTACACGAATTTTAATATCACAAAAGAGAAATAACACCACCTCCGAACGCTGTTACATATTCACAGCCTTCCATTATTGTTCGACTCGTAACGTTGGGTGAGTAATAGGAACTGATGTCACTGGCAAAACATAATTAATGAAACGAAGCTATACAAATTAAGTCATGTTTGAAACCGTTACTACCATCTCGTGCTAAAATATTTTACAACCTGAAAGTATTCTGTTAACAGTAAATTATGAGTTCACCATTCCACTTAAAATTTGGCCTGAAATCGGAACAGTACAAAGACAATCACTTTATAGACGCAGGGCCACATACACCGGAGTTGCCACACGGTTAAGTTCAACTGGACGGCTTTTATATAAAAGAAACCAAGCGACATTTTTGATTGTTTGATTTACGTACATTAAGAACATAATAAACCCTTAAATTTTGTTTATATAAATAAAACCAAGCGCCATGTGCCCTGTGCTTTCCATCTGCAAAGCACTGAACCAGCCACCATACAATCAACTTACATTTATAAACTGTTTCCTCAGTTTAATGGATGTTGCTTAGTTCCTTTTTATATAAAAGCTGCCCAACTAAGGTTAATTATACTACATGTTGGAAAGAAAATGTGTTTTATTACAGGAGAGTTTGGGACAGGGAAAATTTTTGCCGCTAGCTTCGCTGCTATCGCTAGGGGACCAGAAAAATACGAAACCGTAGTAAAATAAAATTTTAATAGGCTTGAAAATTACAGAAGTCACTTAACTTAATTTTAAATAGAAAAGAAACTAATTTCACGTTTTAAATTATCAACTTTATGTAACTTAAAATCTTACGTTAGAATTATTTAAATAAGAAAATACACAAACAATTTTTTTACACATTTTCTTTTTAATCCACGGTTGGGGGGGGGGGGGCATTTGCCCCTCCTCCCTTTTGTCCGCCCTAAATGACGCCCCTGAGTAAATGTTGAGGAATCGCATAAAACTCAAGGACGAAGCATGAGAAAATGAGCGGTAAAATACGAAAGAAACAAACCAAGGAAGACAGGAATGGCCGTATGTTTGTTAACTACGGTCATTTATGGCTTATTTGGTTTGTTTGTTTTTTGTTGCTTACTTTCTTGTGCCTAGTCCTTTAATGTTACTGTGGTTTTTCTGCATTCAGCAACATTTGCTAACAGTTTTGTACAGCCAAAAAAACTATTCAGTTTGAAAATTACTTAAAACAAAAACAAGGTAATTGCAAGGCGCTAGAGCGGCAATTTTTCTGTGTCATTTGTCAAAATGTGTGTTTATAGAATGTTGACCTTACCGTGCGACAGGGCGGCATTACCGGGCAAGAAGTGCACGTGAGTGACATGGTTCTGGCCGCGCGCCTTTGTAACGTCCAGCGAATAGTTTAATCACTTCTCCCACGTTACTCAGCACCATTTCATTCCATGCGCCTTATAGGCGTCACGTGAAGGAATTTAATCATTTCCGTGTTCACCGACTAGCTGTCTGACTGTCCATACCGAATACTGTTTACAGTAAACTTAGCACTTTCAGAGCTGTCTTGTCAGGAGTGTAGTAATAATAATAATAATAATAAATTTACCTATTACTCTTAATTTTAAGTACAGTGAAATAAATGCACCGTGTTCTGTTCCACTGCTATGTTTATATTGACAAGTGGTGTAAATAATACAAATCGACTGGAATGTAAAAAATTAACAGGGCTTGTATAATGTTTACTTTCCCATGAATAGCCTAGTTTTTGTGTTTAAATAAGAATTTTATAATTTCAAAGCAGTAAAACTGTTTATTATATACAATAGTATGTACAACATGCTTATATACGTTTAATATATTAGTTAAATTATGTATAAAATATTTATATTATGTATAATTGGGAAAGGAAACTCACGTTACCATCGTATTTTGTCTGCGAAAAAATTAGCTCTATGTTTTGTAAATGTAGGTATATCTTGTATGTGCGATACGAAAACAAATTAACTATTGCAAAATTTTAAAATTGCGTATTATATTTAAGTATACATAGTTTACTCATTTTTGTAACTGTCAAAATAAGTATTGCCATTACTACACGCGCTTGCGTTAATTTTGCAATTGTTTTCTATTGTGTTCGTCACATAAAAAAAACTTGTATTCCGTGCAAAATAAAAGTAAACCATGAGTATGTAACTACAATTTGCCCAATACTATCGCGATATGATGCTTCATTATTTCCCTTTAATACCACAACTGCCCAGAACCTGTACAGTTAACTTAATCTTATTATTCCTTGTGTTTATTGTAACTAAAAATATGCAAGTTTATGTGTTAGATACGCGTAGACATTCTTCAGGTAAGGGTTGGATGTTCATGATTTTTAACATAGAAGTACAACACGGACAATGGTAGCAAGTGGAAAAATAACAAAATATAAAAATAATTTATTATAATTTGATTTTGACACCAATTAAAACAGCCGAACAGTCGGAACTGTCTATTGGTTCTTTCTTTCACTGCAAGAGCGCTGTAGTCAACATGCTACTGCAACACGCAAACACTGAAATGCTTGTAGAAATTTTCAGTGAGGTTTTTTTTTTTTTTTTTTTTTT
>PNEQ01127421.1:17253-39107 GCA_003012365.1 Medauroidea extradentata | reverse complement strand
ACACGAGCACATTATGACATTAATCGAGTTAAAAGCTATATCGAGTGGTCAGCGGGCTTTATGACGGCGCTTATTGAGTGATGGATTTCCCTTTGTGTCGGCAAACACTCCGGGCTGCAGCTCGTCAAAGGCGAGCGACAACTTTATCGTGAAGATCAATGGACCGATAAATTGCGATGGACGTAATTTCGCAGTCGGCAGACAAGTTGGCTAGTGAGCTCATATTCTAGCATCGGGGTGTGAGTTCAATTCTAATCCGAAGTGTGGATTGTAAAAAGTAGCGCTAAGAAAGTCATCCTGATAACAAAGTTGAACTGTCATCTCAGTTACAGAAAATGGCGTGGTACATCAATTAAATCTGAAAGATTTTTGTTTTAATTTGTAGGACTATTGAAATTCAAATTATAACAATAAAAAGAGATCAGTCATAAATATTTGCTTTTAAAATTAGACACTAGTCAATTGTAATGTATTCGTAGAGTGTAATTTATTGCACCCGAATCTAAATTACAAAATAATGGCGTCATTCACGTATCCCGCTAGCAACGTATTAACTCACGAAGTTCGCAGGAACTGTCTGTTAGAAATACGATTTTTCTTTTGTGTCGAGTTTGACTCTTGTAAATTTCAGTAGTCGTTATCACCGTTAACTGACGTTTTATGCCCCCTCAATGGTAGAGCTCATGAACTATGCTAATTTCGCACATTTCTTCAAGATAACTGGCCTATGCGGGTTACAACCTTGCGTTAATGAAGCTATTATGTTTACATTGTTCGTGTGTTACTTAAAGCTTTCCCGCTGAGTTTCTTTTATCAGAAAATCTCATTCAAAATTACTTATTTGACACTACCCCTACGATAATTGTCCACAAGCCTAACGTAACATTTTTAACGCTGTTCTACTGTTTGCTATCTTAAACGGAAATGAAACAGCCTTTGTACCGAACTCGTGCCGTATACGCCCCGAAAAAAAACTTATTCAAAGTAGATTTATAATTTCACGACAGTCCGACAACACATCCTCGACGCCAACAAAATTTCTCAATAACCAATCAGGACCGGGGTTATTTTGCTTCTGATTGGTTGCTGAGAAATTTTCGTCGACGTCACGGAAGTATTGTCGGGCTGTCGTGGCATTGTAAAATTGGCAACGTGGCGCAGGGTCATCAGCCAATGGTACCAACATATGAATCTGCCAGATGCCACTTGAAACCAAACACTTTTCTTAGAATACATTTATGTAATTTTGAGTGTTTTGTAATATGTTGGACTTCATTTGGACGTTGTAACCTCTGGAATCAATAAACAAGCTTCTTTTATAATCTAGACGAGAATATTGAGTTTTTACTATATGTGTAGTTATCGTGACTACAAGGCACACATATACACAAAATTGCATACAGTCAGCTTTCTTTTTTAGTGATTAAGAAATTAATTTAGACTATTCAAGCTATCATTATTTGAAAATAATACTCAGTTTTTGCCCCATTTTGTTGCTGAGAACTGTATAATTACACAAAACCCGCAGTACTGAACACTAGAACACTGTTAAAAATTATGTTAGCGATATATCTTCAACTGGACTAGTTAAAAGCCAACTAATCACTTCAACATACGCTTCCAGCTGGTTGAATATACTGTGCAATTTACTTCATATTACAGCAGTCTGGCGAAAATTATAAAATTAATGACTGTTGAAAACTGCACTTCATTCTACATAAGAAAATACCGCATAAATGATTAATTAATCAGCAAAATACCGTATTTATTAAAGGCATTATTATTTGTGTCCACAGTGTGAGCTATCTACGAAAGGGAAACATTTCGGAGAAGTATTGTGGAGTAGGCGCTAGAACGACATGAAGCGCATAGGAAATACTATTTCCGAGCCCTCTTATGCAAAAAAACGACTTTTCATCGTACAGCTATATTTAAAAATCAACTGTACAGATTTATCTTAAATTACTTGACCGTTCTAAAATCAACTTTCTTACAAAATTTTCAGCGATGAAACCAATGGGCAATGCATGAAGTCCCACTGTTTCAGCAGTACGAAGGAGCCAATGCACGCTAGATCAGCACATTTATCCTTCCAACGCTCCTAAATTTTGTACTATTCCCCGTAAACAAGTTTATAAAAAAATGGTAACATGAACAATCACTCTAATAAAAGTTACTAAAAATTCTTCGAAATGTAGAAATACGGAAATATTTTTGTATATTTAAAACACATTTGTGTGTTTACAAACAAGTTCTGTATATTTGCAGACGAATTTTGTTAGTCTAAAACAATCTCTGGTTGCTTATGCAACATGTGTTTGTAGATACCACTGCATTTTTTGGTACCAGGTTTTCAAGGAAATGTTTTATAAAAGTAAAAACATTTCTTAAAAATCTAACACGCCGTTTAAATTTGTTTTGTCTCATCCAACATGATCATAAATATTTATTTCATTTTCATTTGTTTTTGTAGGAATTTGGAATACTTTTTATTACTTTAGAGATTTGCGAAATTCTTCTTGTAGTATCTAAGTGACTGATAAATAATTTTATTTTTAATTACAGACGTTTTATTAGAGTACAAAAAGTTATACAGTAAACCCCTCCCCCCCAATCAATGGAATCACTTAAGACCAAGTCATCGCCACATCAATTACTTAGTGAGAGAACGAAGGCGATTAGAAATTCCTATCTACTGTTCATAAAATCAGATTCACAGTCAACGCCATAAATTTTCTAACTCAGTCTGAATTAGCATCTGCCGCTTCTGTTGTAAGCAGTGAGCAATACGTGTGTAGATCTCGTCGATTTCGCCACCTGTGATTTTGGAAAGGGTTGGGGGGGGGGGGGGGTTTATAAAGAATGGGGCAGCAGAACGCAAATGGTATCCATACGGACACATCGTGTAAAGTTTATAGCCGAATACGTTTTGTAGAAAATATTCAACGGATTTCCGTGTTCATATGTTCAGTTCACTTCAAATGGTTTGCAGTATGTAGTGTGTTCATAAATACGTTTTTTAAAACTAGTCCAGAAGTGTCAATTGCGCGAATGAACGAAAAGAAAATACACTTCGGAAAAGTACGGAATGTAATTTTTAAAGTACTATGCACATGGAAAACACGTTTTCAAAACCCTCCAACATACAAAAAGTAACGTTTTTTTTAAACTTTGGAACAGACTTTCCACCAATAAAATTAAATGATTACCTTTGAAGAGAAGTCGCAACCAATACGTTTTTTGTTGTTGTAAAATCATAGTCCAAGCGTATACCCGTTTCTTCTTAAATAATTGTACTGAGAATACCGTCTTTTTCACGAAAGATAAAAATATGTTATCTTTAGACGTAATTTTTTTACTTTAGTCATATCGTAGGTTATTAAAGAGATAAGAAGTTTATAAGTAAACATGGTTAAAAATCGTATTTTCAGTCTTCGACTCTCACAGTCTCCTGAAGGTAAAGTATGAAAAACATAATGGAATCTGCAGTTCAGTTCGTTGGTTGCCGACAAGTGTAATAGGCTAATATCATCACATATGTAGTTTAATACCGTAAAGTGAGGATACTTTGCATCCCCATGGGTAACTTTGCACCATTAGATTTATTTCGTTCTGTGTTGGCATTCCGAGTATTGTTTATTATTAAAGCTACGATTGACGAAGTCTTCAAGAATTTGCGACTCTGCAAACCTTCACTTACAACAAAAATATGTAGTGCAAAGTAACCCCAATATAAGGCAAAGTAACCCCGCTTTACGGTATGTAATTTGCGTGCTATTGGGCTAAAACGAGCGAGATCAGGATCTGGAGGCTGATTCTCACTACGCGCATCATCACTTCTAAGCCCTAAACGCTCTACTCTCCGAAAACCTCTGCGCGAGTGGTTTACGGATGTTAAAATTATTTTAAAATCAAAACGCAAATATTGTTGAATTTTGGTTATTATAGAGTCGTAGATATTATCGTACTAAAAATCGTAAAAGTTACAGTTTTCTATTTTTATGGATTTTGTGGTTTCAATCCCTTATTTTTCTAAATACTGTTAACATTTTTTTTTACTAGAAAGTAAAGCATAGTACCGTCCAGTGCTATATATGTCTAAATAGACGTTCGCTAATAAAATATCTACTCGACAAAAATTTTTCATTGAAATTAGATGAGTAGTTTAGAATTTATCGGCGATTGATTATTCCAGTCGTTCGCTCGACACCTTAGCTTTCCATACCCGTTAAGAGGCCGTTATGATGTTTCAGGTGCATTTATGCAACCCACGTTAACCCCATATAAATCAAGACTAATTTCACTATCGCTATAGAAATGACAGTATTCACCATTTCAACATTATCCTTGCGTTTTATTAAAGACTCGACCGTTCTTATTTTCGCTGCGTTCGCCGAAGTCAAGTGTAAAGAATGGTTGACTACAAATTTTACAAAACATTTTTTTTGTATTACGCTGATGATGTAATAGTTTGTTATACTTGATTTTGCAGAACGCAGCTTGAAGAACGACTGTATCTTAAATAAAATAATATAATTTTGCCAAGCATAATAATTTTATTGCTATAGCAATAGTAAGATTAGCCTTGATTTATATGGCAATATATACTGCATACATGCACCTGGAATACTTGAACGGCCTCTGAACGGCGATTTCAGAGAAGATTATTTCGGGTTCGAATCTCGGGTACGCTACGTATGTGAATGCAATTTTGAGACGTAAGCCTAAGTCAACTCAGTTTTTAAGCCGTTTGCAGAAGCACTGGAACATAACAAATGGGAGTTTAATGTGCTAAACAAAATAAAACCACATTATTAATCAATTTGATCTCACCCAGGTTGCACTCACTACTCCAACCTTCTTTTAAATCTCGTTTATTTCGTTTTTCCTTCGATGAAAAAATATAGGCATGCGCAGTACAGTTTCTAAAAAGGATTTTTAGTCTCCGTTTACCTATCACAAATCTCAGCCTGTATGTACGAATTAGGACCTACCTCAGTTTAAGTCCCTTCACCAAACTACGTCAGTGTGCACAATATAGCGGTACCTTCTTCCTTTGGGATACGAAACACATGGTCGGACAAACAAGGGCAAAGTTCGTAAGGATCAAGTCAGAGAAACAACACTTCTCTTGTGGTTAGAACATAGAAGTGCTGTGCAGGAGGCATTAGGAGATATGCCTTTCCAAATGGACCACAAAAACGGAGGGTTGTCTGCCCAACTCCGGGAAGAGGATAAAAGCGAAAGTTATCAAGAACTGAACTGTGTTTCCAGCCGGAGACAAAAATTGCAAAACAACTGAAACAATAGCTACAAATAGCAATGACACAGACCTGTTGCCACAAGAAGGATAGTAAAGATCGTGCTAACTTGTTTCTATTGTTTTTGTTGTAAATAATTTTTTAATGCTCAAACGAGAGCACTTGTTACAAACATGTTTGAAAGTTTTGCTTGAAATAGTTTTTTCAATGACGGTTATTATTTTTCAAGACGATGAATTATACGGTTTTGGCTTACAAGTTAGTTAGCAAAAATTTCGCGAGTTACATAATTAAGTAAAACAGCAGTATCTACTGTCATGAAAAAAAAATCGTAAATTTAGTGGAAACCATTTTAACCAGAACTGCAGAAATTTTATAAATGCTCTCGTTTATACTTAAAAAATAACTATCCAGAAAACTGTAGACAAAAAAAGGACCATGGCTTGACTGAATACGTCGATAAAAATGCGTAATATTAAGATAGTGGAAGTATCGTTCACACCGCACGTCATACTAGTCTCTACGTGCATGTTAATTAAAAAGTGTGCAGTCATTTCACCGGTAGCTTGCCACTGAGACATTCAGTGGTGACCATATCATTTTATGGCATAATTTTAAATATAAATGTATTGTACATACACATGCATTTTAAAATATTAAAACATAGCTATACCAGAAAATAACTGAAAGAAAGAAGAAAAATAAATGAAAAAATATTCACGCCATTATCGGCGGCGAAAATAATATTGTTTAAGGGCTTGTTCCATAGTTTTGCTGTGATTTGGGAAATTTTTTAAATTGCTACCAAAATTTTGCTCCACAGTTTTGACACTAATATGTCATATTTGTAGCGGAATTTTTTGTAGCAATGTACTGAACGGCTTTTTAGATTTCATCACCCAAAGTACCACGGTTTTTGTCGTGAAAATAAGCCAAAATGAAGCAAATTTTTGTTTTGCTGACGAATGGTACATTATTTTCAAAAACGCATCCACAATATTGTGCACCGTTTGACTGCACATTGTCTCAAATTTTTTTCAAAGCTTTTGGTAAAAAAATATTTGAGTTATTGGCACTAGTCTGAAAAAAAAACCAAGGGACAAGCCCTTAAAGTTTACTGGAGGACCTTAATTATGTATACACATGCGTAACGATCTTCTAATGTGTTCCTATGTAGAAATCTCGCACGTTAATTCGTTTTGAAATAAACGCCAATAGGACGAAGTTTTGCACGTTTCTAGTCCACCTTTATCTCGATACAGTTATTTCGACCTGAACAATTTTGAAATAATGAACGATAATTGCAGTTCAGTATAAATAACTATTTCTTTCTTGCGAATAACATACTGTATAAATCTACTAGCAAGTATAAAACATGCAGGGTGTTCAGAAACAAACGCGTAATAACACACTCCGCGAATCCTGAGCTAAATTGGAGACGAAAATGGCAGCAGCAAAATGTTGTACGATGATATTTTACATGCACAACGCGGCAACATTAGTGCTGTAGTCGGGGCTATACGCCGTATACCCTCTCGTTGATTCAGCCCAGTACAGTATACCTTCTGCTTTCCTTCTGTTGGCGTCCTGGTACCAGGAAATGGCCGTACTTAGCTCGTGAGTATACACTGTACCAATATTACCTTGCTCGTTAGTATACCCTGTACCAGTGTTGGCACTACAGCACTGGGCAACACAGTACGGCAGTTCTTAATACCACCGCACTGACCTCCATATTATGGTTGCAAGTTAAAATCCCGAGCAGTCCAAACATTATTCTACGTTTACTTGACGTAGCATACATAAAAAAATACTTACACGTGGAGCGCAAGAGTGGACTTCCTTCGTGCAAGGTTGCAACATTGTGCACGTTAAATGTACAACATTTTTCCACTTACATTTTCGTCTCAAATTTAGCCCAGGATTCGCATGGTGTGCTCACTGTGCGTTTGTTTCTGGACATCGTGTATACCCCAGGATAGCATAAGTTCCAGAACACGAAACAAGATTTCAGAGGCATGATCCTTGAAGATTATGAGGAACCTTTTAGTAGTAATTGTTTCAGTTAATATTTTAATGTGTTCATTTAAATATTCTGAATTATAAAACTAACTTTCCAGATTATTGTCCGTGTTTATAATAGTTATCCTCTTTTCTTCCAGCTGTCACGACCTTATGTGCAAGGAAATTTAAATTTCTCCAACCTTTCTAATTTACATATTTTTCCTCCTCGCCAATGCTCTCTATCTTTCCCACTTTCACATCCCTTTCTATCCGCAGCTTAACGAGGACATTAATGTAATATGTCGGTCTTCTTCCATTCACACTATACTACGGCTGCTTCACAACCTACTTCGTTTTCAATGCAAGTTGAGATGTTTGAAATATGACTTAATTATGATTACTCAGTCAAGTGTCTACCCCATTTTGGAAACCATCAGCATTTTTCAGAAGCCGGGCAGCTGGCAGGTTTGTAGTAAGTTTAAGTAATTTCATCGCTAGACTTAACTACGTAATGAAGGCGTTGGAAACTTCAGAAAAATATATAACCCCCCTCCCTTTTCCAATATTTGTTGCGTCTCACAGAAATACAAGCGAATTTTTTATTCTAGCTACAAAGGGACATGTTTTAACTAACTCTTATCTTCAGCAAGATCTTATATGTAATCGTAATATATAAAATCGTTATTATATATACAGTATATATGATCGTTTTATTTGCAAGTGGTTTTTAAGGTTAAGGTTCCTAATGTTTTCAAATTCCAATCATGTAGGGGAACTAGTACGCTACAATCGTTCAGTCCATCATAAAATTTGATAAAAGACGTTAGCAGGTGTTGTATTGCAGTGTATCCCAAACCACGTTGCTTAACATTATCCAATTAGGTGCGGTAAAATCACAGTGGGATAAAGTTAAGAAGGTATAGCATAATGTATTATGTTTAGGCGCAAACACAGCATGAATTATAATCGTAATTAAAATAACTTGTAAACGCTGTTTTCTCCTGTCAGTGACAGTGAAAACACGCGCAAAATTGTTTCTAAGTTAGCAGAACTAACTTAGTTATAATACACACGATCACAGTTACTTATTCCACACATATATAAATAACAATTATTTTAATCGACAGTTAAACTGGAGCAGTCACTAACTAAAAAATGTATTTGCTTTCAGTCAGGTTACTCACGGAGAATATAAGAAACATTCCTTAATAAAGGCCGTGGCTGCTTCTCTTCCTGTTCTTGAGTATCTGAGCCAGTTGTTTCGTCATGTCAAGGATGTGTGGTAGATAAATAAACGCTAAAAATGCCATCTGAAATCTACACGTTTTTTAAATTCAATACAGAAAAACTACAAATTAAAAATCCTAAATAATGATATAAACCAACTTTGTGAACAAACATTAACCCAGAATGAAACATTTCTTAATCAAGATCTCTTGTGTGTGGGGGGGGGGAGACGTACGAGATTTCGGCGTCAGCGATTGTTCTTCAGAAATGCGTTACTCGAGACAAAATGTTGCACAGAAGGTTGGTAAAATCTGCTATTCAAGGCTGATGTTTTTGTATTTTTTTAAAATTGGTTTCAAGAATCCTATAATTTTAAACTAATGCTTTTAACGCTGAATTATGTACCACGCCCTGTTAAGCCCGACTGCAGGACCGTTCGGAATAAAGTGAGCACTGAAGATTTAGGGCCGAATTCAGAGACGTCTTTCGTTGGTTATCCACTAACCGAATGGCTGTTCTATGAAACATACTCAGTAGAGACGTCTTTCGGCGGTTGGTTGACTCTTCAATGAAAAATACTCGGCAGAGATGTCTTTCAGTGGTTGGTTGACCGCTGGATATGACATTCGAACCAGTTGGAAGTGAATGAGCCCTGAAGCTCATTCGAAAGCCTATTCAGTTTGAAGTAAACAAAACAGTTCAGGTTTTTTTAAATACATTATTATCAGTTTTAAAGATTTTCACATGTGCTTGTAAATTATATAAAACATTCATGCCACTTGGCAGAACCGTAATTTAAACGTTCTGTAAAATTTGTTTCTATATAAAGTAAAATGGGTTAAAAATCATTTCACCCATAACGATTACAAAGTCACCGTGCGTTGTGTTGCTGCAGTGGTAGGTAATTGGGAGGCTAGAAATCACGTTGAAGAGGTTGTTAAATTCTCTGGATTATTGGAAAATGAAATTCAAGTTCCGAAAATATATATCCGAATTGTGGCAGACCCATTTAATTTGTATTGGAACGGAGAATTTGAAGTGCCGTTTTTCAAAAGACGTTGTTAGATATGTGCTATATCCTCGTGAGTAACATTTCGAGGGTTTTCAAAATCGTGGTTTACCAATCTCTGCAAAGACGAAGTTAATTATAGCTTTGCTATTTTATGCTACAGGGAGCTTTCCGGTTAGTGCACGTGGCTGTTTTAACCTAGAAACTCAGCAATATACACTAAAGTGCGAGGTAATTTTATGTGCGATTACCACTCATATTCCATATTCAAACAGCAGAAGATTAAAAGTGAAGACAAACATGATCTGCAGAATGTTTCTGCTCCTAAGCGAACCCAACGCACGATGAAGTTGGTATCTTGGACACCGCAGTATTTTAAAATTTTGGTTATTATCTACAGAATGTTTGAGATATTGATTTTGGCAGGCCACTAACGCTGACATTGACCACTGATATTCTTAACCAAATTTAACAAAATAGGCCCCTAATGATTGTTACATCATTACCTAATTTGATGCTGTGTTCAGATTATATATGAAACTAAAGATTTTAAATCAGGCATAAGTAAGTGATAAAACAGTACGATATCCCATACTAGCGAACCCACCCCTCCCCCAACTTCTTTTAGCGAACCCCATGCCAATGTTCTTTCCAGTTCCAACTTACTTCACATGCCTATTTTCTGTTAGTTCTTTTACTTTGCATATTTTACAAAATTGCCTGTGTATATTTTCATATTAAACTACTGTAGGCCTGGCTTCTTTGTAGCCATTGTACAATAATTCAACAGCGAATTGCCGAATGTAGTTCCATGTATTTTCCTATTTAAAATAAACTTAATTCCACATATTTATATTTTATATAATTAATAAAAAATTATTTTATGAAATTTCATAGGTTCTTACCGACTGCACAATTTACCTTACACGTGCAAACCTCAAGTGACGTGTCCACAGAGGTTAGACGCTTGTTGTTATCCGTTACGTGTGGAAAGAAACAAATTGGCTGAAAATAGACATTTAGCAGGGCTCTTTTGATCACTTTATCCCGAACCGCCTATATATATATATAATTTTTTTTTAATTTTACAAAACATTTCATAGACTGTCTTAAGTACAATAGTCTGTTAAGAGTCACTGTAATATCCGCAGTGAATCTAGACGGAACTAGCCTCTCATTGGAACTAGCCTTGGCTGCGCTTAGAGAAGGAACATATAGACTCAATTAATTCTTCACAACTTTAACTTGAAACAATACCAGAAGACGGGAGCAGATTTCAGCTCTCGAAACGTCATGACTAGCTCGTACAAGGAAATCTAGTGTCCTGTATCCTCATTGTTGTGTCTGTAAAGTCGTCGCTATCCTGTCTCTGTGGTGTACTGTTTTATTAGTTTTCCTTCTTTTTTTGTTAAATTATTGTTTCTTTAATGTTTTTCTTGTCTCGTCGCTCCGACCTCATGGCCGTATGGGAGTGCTGCAATGGCATAGGTAAAAACATTTCATTTTACTTGATGAATCCCTTCACAGTAACGTACAAAACTTCAAGGAAAAAAAACACTCGTTTCTCGAGCGTATGTTACAGAAGTATAATCCGTTTTACATAACTGTAGTAAAATTCAACAGTTCTGAGGGCATTAAAGTTTAATGTGCCGTATGTGACTGATGTAATGTCAGTCGGAATTTTTAGGTTTTTAAATTAATCTGATGACTATTCATTTACGGTGAATTTTGTTTGTCATCGTAATTGGCGTTATATAACGAACAGTAAGAGGTCTCAAAATGGCCAAAGTTTTCTGACGTCACCAGCCCGGAGAAAGTAAATTATATTTGGCGGTGGACATCATTATTGTTGATGATAGTACCAGAAATCTGGTTGTTTGTGATGACGAGAATAGCCTGCGTCGCAGATGATAGGAGTTACTCAAGGTATCTGATACTGCGTCGGTGAGTCGCTGCAGATATGTCGTCTTTGTCAATGAAGGTTCTTACAAGACTCAATTATCCGGGCATTATGGCGGTCACAGTAGGTTCACTTGGGCAGTAGACGTACTTACAGTATGATTATAGACCTATCAGAAATGTGCAATAAGTAGAGAGTTGCAAATTTCGCGCTGTTTACTGACAGCACACTGGAATCCAAGTTACTGTAAGCTCATACGTCTCGTATTGGCCAGCAGTTTCTGTGAGAGACTATAAAGTGTCCACTACCCTGTGTTGCGGGGACACATAGATACAGGGACAAGAATTGTGATTTGCTCCTCAGTCCTTTCCTTTCCCCTTTTCCCATCAATACAATCATGAATCAACCCAACAGTGAAAAACGTTATCTTACATACGTTGTTTTGCGCTGTTATTATACATTTTAGTAGAAATACATAAAACCTGCACTTACTAGCTACCACTAGCAGTGTTTTAAGTGTGCATTATAATTATGAATGTTGTATTTATAACAAAGTATGATGTTCAAGGTTAATAAAAATATAAAAATACAAAACTAGTAAAAGTCTAAACATTGGTAGATATTGTATCTTTTTTTACACTCATTTACATTTCGTTCCCAAGTTAAAAATTTTCGACACCACCAGCGCTCGTTCAGTCTTCCCCCCCTCCCATCCCTCTAGATCCGCCCTGCAAATATACGAAGACCCGGAGACCATGAACGTCACGGAGTGTGTTCGGGTGAGTCTAGACCAGTGACTTAGCCTCTATACTGTCGTCAAATAATTACGCAAAATTAAGGTGATAGATATACTAGAAGAAAAACGCGGACCTGCTTTTTTTCTTGAATCATATCCATGTTAGGATGATGCATTGTCATTACTTTTCATAGAGACCCAGTAAAATTATTTATTTATGTCTTGAAACGGAATTGGAAATACAATAGCAGGCATTTATTAGCCTTAACTTGCACGTATACGAGTAGCCTACCAAATAATTAAGTTGTGCAAAAGACAAGCACAAGTACTAGTATTTGACAGATACACACACACACATAGGACGACACATAATCGCGGAAGCGCGTATCGCGACGTTTCGCTGCTTAGAGCTTCTGTCTTTTGTACATACTGATAGCCTAGCGGCCTCTTCCTTTGTCTTACATAAATAATTAAGTTGGTTAGTATGAATCCCAGCAGTCATACAAGTAGCGAACCCCCGTGATGAACTCGCGAAGATAAGAGTCAAGCTAGCACTTTGCATCGCGTGACTGGTTCCAATTAGTCGTGCTTTAGGTGAACTGACTCGAAATAGCTCATTAACCAGACACATGGGATGGAGCAGGAACAACTTACTCCAAATCATGGGGCGGAATTTAAAAAAAAAAATTCGATTAATTGGAAAACTTTACACACAACTCGCAGCAACACAGTGAGTATGTAGGAGACTTTGACTGTTAACTTAATGATTCGTAATACTTCAAACTGGCTTTATTTACTTTTAAATATTTTTGTTGTTCAGATGAAACGGTAACAAGTCACAAGCTCTTGACATTTGTAAGTCTCAACAGTCACATTGGATGTTATTTTCGGAGACTTCATTCTAATGCAAATGATCGTCGTAAATCTGGAAAACGTCATATTTTGGCACGACCAAATTACGTATTTTTATAACTAAAATTCACGTAGTTTTTTTTTGTGTTTAGTTTTAATTTATATTAAATGGGTATTACTGAATATATTAAATCAGTTGAGATAAGAGAAAGGGATCTTAAAATTAAGTATTTTGAGACTTTCTGAAATTGCATAACTAAGTAGGCTATAATTTTTTTTTTTTTTATGTTTGCTCAAAATTTCGACCGGAGATATACGTGGGAACTAGGCAGTAATAATGAGATAAAACTGGCGTGAGATATAAACTTGTACATACAAGAGGCAGGAATTAGAGACAGTAAAATATAAAAATTACTGGCTGGTTACGGGGGACGCCTATCTACTACTATCAGACCTTGGCTGAGTCTCGTGGGAGTGTTTCACATCGTGATGCGGAAATAAAGGAAAGAAAAAAAGTATTACAAGGAAAATGCAAGACATACCAACGTTTAAGTTGGGAGGAAAAAGTAAAGGGGTGAAGCGATTTTGGTCAGAAACGTCTTGGACACTGACGAGGTGAGATATAAGATTAAGGGAACAGTTACGGAATGAAGGGGTGGGGGAAGCGCGAGTACTCAGCGAAAATATCCTGGCCAACGGCAACGTCCGCCATATTTCCCACGTGCTAAAATCCACGCCCCCACCGGGAGTCGAACCCGGATCGCCGTGGTGGGAAGCGAGTAGTCTGACCAATACACTACTTAGGCCTATTACAGAAAAAAAAACAGAAAAAAGAGCGCCAAACGTGGCAAAAAGACATAATGTTATATTTGTACGACATAGAGTTCATTACATAGACGTTACCAGCGACTACATGTTCCACTTGTAATTTTATTTTTCTCTCACGGCCTTCCCATAGCAACATGACAATATAAAAAAAAATGATTTTGATGTGTGTTCATAATATTTTAGCATATTGTCCATAATATCTTACTTCGTTGTAAATTATTTCATTCGAGTAAGTCACTTGGTTTTTGTAATTCCTATGTTCCCGTAACTTGTAATTCTGACTTTGACATGCCGCCATGGGAAACTACGAGATCTAAAATATGTTTATAAGTGGAACATGTAGTCACTTGTAACGTCTATAAAACGAACACTATGCCGTACAAACATGCTCTTCGCGGCCTAGAAGTGCGGAAGTGGTAAGGACGGCACAGCACGCGCACCACGGCTCACCCTAGCCTCGAGGCGCAAGTCAGTGAAACTCGCATGCCTTCTTAACGCCGACGACTCGCCTGTATCAGACATTCAGTGGTAACCGTATAATATTGTGAAGAAATATTTAACGATAAAAGTATATTGTACACGCCTGTAACTTTTAAAAAATTCTTCTCAAAGACCCGCCCACGGCGGTGGCTACTGAAGAACTGAACTACATATTTTCCTCAAATAAAATTGTAGGATCACCGCTTTAAGTCCCACAGGAATAATAGTACTGTAGTGCTTGCACTACGGCTAACGGAGTGAGGGCTAACGGAGTGCTAAGCGAAAAGTCGTCTTACGTAACTGTACTTCATTTTCGACAAGGAATCACCACACGAAGTTTGTAACATACTTTCATTTACACCCTGTATAGTACCAACATGATTTGACACCGGCGCATCACAGTGCAGCAGATCACCAGGAATTATATCGCATCTGTCCATGGCGGTAGATAGAGAGGGATGGACGTGTATGCTGGCTACCAAGGTTACCGGATCTCTATCCATTACGACTACTCCTTGTGGCGATTCCTTACGGAACTAGTGCACCATGAACCTATGGAAGGCGTCCAAGATTGCATTGCCAGACTTCATGCGTTGCTCTAAAGCATGTAACCAACGATCACTTGCGTGCGGTGCAGGCAGCGGTTATGCCTCACGTGTGTGCCTGTGTTGGGATATATAGAGGACAATTTGAACACATGCTGCTTAGAAACTTACAAGGTGTAATTAAAACGGTTTCGTATAGTGCAAATACAAAGAGTAATCACTGTCCTGATATGTTCCGGTACGTACACATTGTAGCGCCTGTGTTTCCAGCAAATTTGAATAGTAAAACATTTTTTGTTTTACTACATTACACGTACCACTGAAGACGTCCTGCTTGCGCCCCTGCATACAAAAACCCCCTTTCCACCTCACTTGTTGTAATGTGTGTTGCATACCTCTCAGTAATAAAGTTGTACATCATTAGTGCTCCTCGGAAGCATGTCTTCATGTACGTTCTACACGGGTTACCTCTCTGTCGGCATTGCCACAATGCTCCGACTTTTGAGTGCCTGTATCTCAGAAACTGTTTGTTTGAGCGTGTTCGTCGGACAAGTGCACCTTCTTTGTTCCTATTTCGTGGTTCTTTACTCATTAGGATGCGCTGCTACATGCGTACATGTGCAGGAATACATGCATAATAACAGAAGCGACCACATGTTTCCAACGCATGGGATGGGATTGTGTTCACACTTTATTCCCTACATATACGTGCCGTCATGCATCTGAATTTAATCCGGTATGTCAATGTTCCGTTTATAGTGGTTGTTAAATTATCGTCATGTTCATTAACACAACTTTCACGATGGTATTACGCCTATACTATTGACAATAGAGGCGCGGTTGCTATACTCATTATTCTTGATTTAGATCTGGCTACCTGTGCCCGGGAGCTTTTCCGCGATTTACGTTCCGTCCTGTATGTATGTATGTGTGTGTGTGATTATATATATATATATATATATATATATATTAGCAGTGCGCCCACGGCTTTGCTCGCGTGTGTTAGTCGTGGCAGATGTTTGCTTATATAGAAAAACCTCTCATCATGTGTTAGAATGATAAATCTGCTAGTTCAACTAACTCTGCAGCAGAATAAGTAGCTGTAGCTGTCCACGCGAAAAGTAGTCTTAAGTTTGCCCCTGCCACTAACAGCGACTTCACCAGGGCCTAATTTATGGTACTGCAAAGTTTAAGTGGTGGGGTAATTACAGACACCTAAATGTAAGAGGATAATCGAATGAAAAACGTCTGATTTACCCTGTGCACAACCATTGGTGACTGTGCCCTCAATTACATATTTTGGAAATATTCGCTTTAAGTTTATTGTAATTAGAAAGTTTTTTGTGGAAAAAAGTTTTGCTGAAACGTATTTTGTGCCCCAACCTTGAGATTAGTGAGATGATCTATGTGAGCTGATGTCGAGGAACCTAAGTGGAAAGTGAACTGCATAATCAAGTTTACCCCTTTTTATAAACTATAATCAAATTGCACTTTTTCGACCTGCCTTGCAGTTCTTGTGTGTCAGAACTGAACGTTCGCATGCATCTTTTGCCGGCATTCGAGCCCAAAACTACAAGCAACTGCGCGTCACGTAACGTCGAAATAATTCATGAAAACAAATTGAATTCAAAAACTAAATTATTCATGTCCTGGGTTCATAGAAGTTGTACAACACCACGTCTCGATATATGTTACTGTAGAGTGAAAATTCTGTATAATTTAATTCTCGCTTGTCGTAGGTCTACTTGTTTTTCGGGTCACTGCCTTGAAATTTACAAACTTAGCTTTATTCTAAATAATAAAGTTTTCTTATGAAGTAAAAATACTTACATGTAATTCTTTCAATACTTACGTAAGCGTCACTCTGAAGTGAACAACACCTGAATATCTCTACTGGTTGGATAGATATCAGTTGATGGAAAATAACTTTTGTGCTTTTGCACCTTTTTGCGTGACGATTTTCGAAATATTTTATTTTCACATCTTAGACATTTGTATAAGTATCCAATTCAAGTGCCAATCCCGACGGTATCCCGTTCGGTCGAATTAAAATCGATAATTCATAAAAAAAAAAAAAACATATCACCCCTGTACAATAGCGAGAGTTCGAATTTCGAAAAATCTTAAAACCGTTTTGCGATCATTTCTGTAATAATCATCCTGAAAAAAATATTAACTGTGTATCTCGACGGGTTCGACAGATTATCGAGGATTTATCTAAAACACATTCAAGGTCTTTTCACCTCCCAAGAGACTGAAATTCGAGAAACCCTTGAATCACGTTTTAGAATACTTTGGTGTATTGTGGACGTGAAAAACACTACAGTAGCCCGATAGGCTCAATATACAGTATATCGACGAGTAATTGAATCACATTTCACCACTTTTCACCCCATTTAACCTTCTTTGGTAGGGAATTCCGAAAATTCCTGAAATTGCTTTTCAGGTATTTGAGTAAGCGTCAACCTTAAACAAAAATCGCGTCGCTATATAAAAACCAATGGAATATATATATATATATATATATATATATATATATATATATATATATATATATATATATATATATATAGATTGTGAATCGAAAACACATTTTACCCCCTTTTTTTACTTCTTTAGGGCTGAATTCGGAAAATATATTTGAATGGTATTTGGGATATTTACAAAAGCATCAATCTAAAGCAATGAGCACTTCGACAACGCGATTGGTTCGATATATATGGAAACATAATCAAAAACACATTTCACGCATTTTCACCCCCTTAATTAAGGAATTTCGAAACATCTTGGAGTCATGTTATAGACATTTGTATACGTAAAAAATTGAAGTAATAATCACGGCGATAGTCAATTGTGTTTCAGTGATACAGACGATTAAAAAAAAATTGTTTGGGGGTCGAATTTCAAAAAATCCTAAAACATCTTTTTTTTTTTTTTTTTTTTTTTTTTAAAATACGTTAGCAACATTTTGAAGTGAATACCAACTCTCTATCCAGAATGATTATACAGATATCGATAGTTAATCGAAAACACATTTAAGGTCTTTTCACCTCCTTAAATATTGAATTTCGAAAAATCCTTAAATTGGCTAATATGCATTTTTATGTATGTCCTATTAAAGTAAAAACTACGACGATAGGCCGTCAGGTTCGAGCTTTATCGACGTTACTTCGGAATCACATTTCCCTCCTTTTTAACCCCTTAGAGGTTGAATTTCGAAAAATCCCTTCTCAGTGCTCGCCTACGACCTGAGGGGAACCCCCACAAAAAATTTCACGATTCTAGGTCCAGTGGTTTGGTCTGCAGTTTGATATGTCAGTCAGGCAGTCAGTCGGTGTTCTCTCTCCCCCTCAATATATATATATATATATATATATATATATATATATATATATATATATATATATATATATATATATATATATATATATATAATGTATACACACACACGCAAATGAAATTGGTACTCAGAAGATTTCATACATCAAAAGGACCAGAAAAAAAATACAATTTTCAGCACTTGAGGCTGTATGAAAATAAGTTTTTAATAGCAGTTAAAAGCGAGGAACCGTCGCCATCTTGAATTTTAGTATTTGGTCGTAACTTTCATTTTAGGTAAATTGATGTAACTTTTACCTAACTGCCTAATAGGATACATATTGATAAAATTTAAGATATCATAAACTTCATAAACCTTTATTTACTACTACTGTTATTACAGACCTAATTGCAGTTAAGAAAGTAATCCAAATTTCATAACTGCAATTAGATTTGTAACAGCAGTAACGGCAAACAAAGACATGTGACGTCTAAAATTCTATCAATAAGTGTCATGTTCGGCAGAAGTTCCAAAAATTTACCAAAAAGAAAATGGAACACAAAATACAAAAATTCAAATGGAGTTGATCTCTCCGTCTTAAGGTCCTGAAATGATTATAAACGCGTGCCATTGTCTCATGTTTACAATCTTTCACCGTTACACCTTTTCAGTGCGCGTATCAATATTTGATATTTCACACTTAAAAGAATAATCTTTAAATTTATAAATTAGCGCATTACTACCTCGACCGTAATTTTTCACTGTGCAAGAATATTAATGATTTCCAAGTGGACATATATATAATGTTTAGCCATATTTGCTCGCTGAAGTTAATCTAGTATAAATGTATTACAAAAATTTACCTGATAACTGAATGTTTAGACGTAACTCGAAATACTTATTTTAATGTGTACAAATGTGTATCTTGTTGCGCTACTAAAGTTTGGCTAGGGTATATTCCTTTATTTATTCTTTCAATAATTTAATCAAAGCATTCTAGAGGGCGCATGTGAGTTATTTCAGATATTTAATTTTGTATTTATAGTAAGTTAGTTATTAATACACACGTTTTATTATGCATACTTATTTATTCACTTTTCACAAAATTGTGGTTTAGAAACACAATTTAGAAATAAGACCTCATTAAAATTCTTTCAGCAAAACAAAAATTCCTCACGAAAAAGAACATAAATAAGTATAACTTAGCATGCCATGAATTACAAACTAAAAACGACGATGAGAATGGAGGCAGAAGCTGTATCCACGGTCATGCACATACCAAGACTCGCTGTAAATATCGTGTTATGTATGGGTAAAAAGAGGATGGGAAGGAAAGATAGGGAGCAAACTCACATGCAAGTAGCCTTCGCTAATCTACGTCATCAACTGCGTAGTTTTATTATTATTATTATTATTTAATTATATTATTTCCTTATATAAGACTAGCATATATTGTGTTGTTAGTTCGGTATTCAACTTAAGGGCGTCCAAGTGGGAAAAAATCATGATTTTGTACTTGTAAATTTGTGATAGTTTTGTAGACATTACTTGTTGGCATTACATTCTCCTCTTACAAAAAACTATAGATCAACCAGTTTTTCCGTAATGGCCTTTCAAAGTAAAAATGTGCACGTTTTTAGTTCTTACAAGCCACAAAAACCAATTCACACAAATAAATGTTAAAAATTCACACTGAATCTACATGGCACCGGCTACTGCTTGACATGTTTTAAAATCCATTATAAAATAGTTTTTGCGTTTTTAAAAAATCGATAATAAAGGCAAAAAAAATCTAAATTTTAGAAATTTATAAATAATAAAAAAAAAACATTTTGTAATGAATTTTGAAACATGTCAAGCAGTAGCCCTTGTGTAGTTACAGAGTGAATTTTTGAAATTTTTTTTAAGTTTATTGGTTTTTGCGGCTTATATAGAACTAAAAACGTGCAAATTTTGACTTTGAAAGGCTATTATGGGAAAATTTGTTGAGCTAATTTTTTTTGTAAGAGGAAAATGTACTCCCAATTAACTTCTACAAGACTAACACTTTTTCAGACAAATATAAAATTATGATATTTTTCCGACTTGAACAATTTTAATTCGCGTTACATTTAATTTAGGTCCTTAAGTTAACTGCTTCATTGTTTGCTGTCGCGTTTGAATGCAAACATCACTGGTACTATATTGTCGTCTGCTATGGTTTTATTTTACAGGGGGGCCGATTAAATATATCTCTTTATGGATGCAACGCAAAATTTGCACCTGCGTTGCGTCTTATTGCGCTGTAATGTAATTAAAATACTCACGCACATGCATTAGGCGACCCCCCTATTTACTTGCACTGCGCTGCGTCGGTGCAAATAGCAAGTAGTGATATTTAATCAGGGATCCAGCTCATGGTTATCAACATGAGGCTTCATCGAGGTGGCCGCCTGCCTGTCAGGACGCGGAGTGGTGTGCACAACTTCGGCCGTTACAAAATATTCGAAAAATGCTCAGCGTATGTAAGTTATGTCTGCTTAGGAAGACCATTAAAAGAACGATACACACGTATATGTCAATTTCAGGTCCACCACGTATCACTAAACACATTTTTACGCAGTCGAAAATAGGAATTTTTTGCTGTCCAATTAAGAGTGCTACACAATTCGGCTGTAATTTCCCGCGTTTGATCGCAGTGAAGCGATAAGTAGAGTCCGGGAAATTTCACGGATTCAACTGAGGAGACATTGGATTTCTAAGTCACGAATTTGTTGGAAACTTTTTCCATCGGGTCATTGTTTATTAAACATGACCTTGAGGACTCCGGACCAATGGCGGACATGCATAAAAACATTCATGGACTCCGCGCTACATAGTCAAATGTTCATATGCTCGATCACTGCAGCAGCAGCCAATGAACAATTATCTGAGGACAGAGTTTACACAGGACTGTGGAGTCTAGCCTGGTGGTCGTTGAACCCGCGAAATATCCGGGACTCTAGCGATAAGGTTCAACTTTCCACACTCGACGGTAACAGCGTTGCTTACATTCGCGGCGCGCCAAACTGCCGTGCAATGCTTTCATACTACATGTTTTCGACATCTCTGTCACTTGCGGCAGATTCTGCCCTCCTGTACCTGATCCCTAAGGCTTAACACGAGACAACTTACAGATCTTAATACCGGGCGGATGCCACCCACCCCGGGCCAGCCATTTATAACCAGAACACACCCATTAGAACTGGTGAAGATAGGGTAGTTGAATACCACTATCAGAGGGAGATACGCTCCTTCCAATCGCGGTGGTGGGTAGTGAAAACCCACTCACCTAGCAACATAATACCTTCAGGTTTACTGGAGGCATCTACCTTGCTGAGGGAGAGGCTATCCTCCTCTACGAAACCGCTTCGTGGGCGAGTCCAGTAAGACGGACCAGACCATGACCCAGGGCGAACCCTAAGTCTACTCCCTAGAGGGAGTTATACCACTACCACTCAGAGTCCAACCCGTTGTCGGCTCAGCTTACGCTGGGGCTTCACACCGATCCCCTGAGTACCTGCGAAATACCATGCATCCGAGTTTTCACCCGAGCAGGTGTCCACCTTCCAGGGCTCCAGAACCCCTTCTCCAGATCAACATTGCTCGAGATCCGCTACGCAGGACACTTGTGCGTGCCTCGGTTGGGACATGCAATCTGTTCGTAGGTTGCAC
>PNEQ01127420.1:0-81298 GCA_003012365.1 Medauroidea extradentata | reverse complement strand
CGCGTCGTGACGCTTCAGACAATGCCCGGCGGTAACACCCCGGTCCGTCGTCAGTTGGCTCTACAATCTCTGCCTCTACTCCGCGTCGTGACGCTTCAGTCAACGCCCGGCGGTAACACCCCGGTCCGTCGTCAGTTGGCTCTACAATCTCTGCCTCTACTCCGCGTCGTGACGCTTCAGTCAACGCCCGGCGGTAACACCCCGGTCCGTCGTCAGTTGGCTCTACAATCTCTGCCTCTACTCCGCGTCGTGACGCTTCAGACAATGCCCGGCGGTAACACCCCGGTCCGTCGTCAGTTGGCTCTACAATCTCTGATTTTGAAATCGATGATAGAATGTCAGAAACTGAAAAATCTGGCTATGTTGTCATTATTACTTTTGCTGAAATTACATTTAAAGTGAGAGGAATTTGATGAAATTTTATTATTATTATTTTTATGAATCAAAAGAGTACGAACGTTTGGCTGTGATTAAACGATCCCTCATTCCCACTACTTTTATGACACTTATTTACACTACTTTTATGATACTTATTTTTAAGCCAAAACGAGCTGTTAGCTGTTACATTTGTCTTCCAGTGTTATTTACAATCGTTTTACTTACAAACTGTTCTGTCAAGACAAAAACATTAAGTTGAAGCTGATTATATACTTAACTGAATTCTCGTCAATGAACTAACCAAGACCAGGTAATAATTCGTCTTGAAAAAAACATTAGAAGACGCAGTAAAAATCCTGCAAACAAACTAGGTGGCCAGTTTTCACATAATTAGTTTTAAGAACTTTCAATAATAACGCATACCTATTTAATAAACTAAAATTATATAACTATCGCAAGATGAACAGTAATGATAGATAATGGCCTTATAGTTATTCATAGGAATCTTGTTTCCTTTTCATGTTCGGTTTCAATTACGCATGTTGCTGTTGTTTCTTCCTAAAGCTTAAATGAATCGCTTGGAAAATCTGGTTACTTCGAAAGCTTCATTATTTGCATTAATAGTACGAATGTGAAAACGGACGTTTATTTACAGAGCACTGGGCGAAAGTATGCGTTGCTTTCGAGTGAAAAATTAAAAACGGCATTTAGAAAAATAAGCGATTAAAACCACAAAATCCATAAAAATTTAAAACTGTAATTTTTAGTGAGATAATATCCAGGACTTTATAAAAACCAAATTAAAAAAAATATTCACCTTTTAATTTCAAAATAATTTTAATCTCCGAAAATCTCTACGCGAGTGGTTTACGAATGTTAATTATTTTAAAATCGAAACGCAATTATTTTTTAATTTCGGTTACCATAGAGTCGTATATATTCTCGTACTAAAAATTATAAAAATTACAGTTTTCCATTTTTATGAATTTTGTGATTTCAATCCCTTATATTTCTCAGCTTTTGATTCTTTACTCGAAAGTAAAGCATACTACCGCCCAATGATATATAGATAAACATCCGCTGATAGAATATCTACTCGGTTAAAAAAAATGTCATCGAATTACGATGAGTAGTTTATATTTCTTCGACGATTGAATATTCCAGTCGTTCACTTGACATCTTACGATTCCATACCCCTAAGTTTCTGTTTTACGAATCAGGTTGGAATTTTCTAGATATGACAACCTGAAAAAGATTTTCTTAAACATTTGACGCGACCCAAAAACATATTTCTATTAGGCATACAGTATTTAAGGACTCCGCCTACCTCCGAACTCCGGCGGCAGCAAGAATAGGGCGTTGCAGGTTAAATTATATTCCTAAATACCTCAGTCACTTTCAAACCTACATGTATGCCACCAATGACTTTTTTGTTCAGTACGATACGGCCCACACTGCTACGGAATCTTTTAGCAAGTTATATCAATACCCTGAAAACTATGAGCCAATAAGTGTTTTCATGCCGATTAAACACTCGAAACCCTGTATTCATAAAATTATTTTCACATTTTCGTTTACGTAGCATTATTCTCCTCTTCTCAAAGCAGAAAATGGTTTCCAGCCGAAATCGATATCTCAAAGGGTGACAGAGCTACACGGAATTTAGTTTAACATGTAAAACCCCATCCTTGCTCCCACCGCGCTCCGAGGTAGGCAGAAGCCTTAAAACACAGAGAATAATTTTCATAGATAAAAATATTGGTAACAGTTTTAACAGTTCTGCATAAAAAATAATACGCCTAACACGTTACGTCACAGTTCACACATGACACAAAGACTTAACATAACTTCACGTGACAATCAAAATACCCCTATATCCACATGACACGCAGGTTCATGAAGTTTTCCAAATATAGGATGTTCCGTGTCTACCGAGGAGCTCCTAACTAAAACAAAGAAGAAAAAAACTTGCACAAGAAGCTGTGCTTATTGAATTCCTGGAGTTCTAAGGAATGTCTTGTTTTATTAAAGAATTCCTGGCATCCTAGCAGAGGGACAGCCGTGTTAGTTGAGGCATCATCTTGACGGCAGAATTTAGGCCGTAATCTTCCGCCGAATACCAACTTAAACTATCGGTTCCACACACGCACTGACGGCTACCACAGCCCAGGTAAGTCACGAAGCCACAAGCACAGGAAGTGACTACGCTGTATACCTAGCAGGAAAACAAATGAAGCCTTGCAGTTATACCGTTGCTCTGCGGAAGACTGGAAAACACGTCGTAAGTAGGGACGGGAATTTTTGGTGAAAAGATTTTTGCCCCACTTTGTTTCAGTGCCTTACGTGCATACCAGCAGCTCAACTTCATGGTTATTGACAGAGTGTTGTTGTGCAGAGTTGTTATTCATTTGACTGTGCCAATCAGTACACGGATAACTGCCACACATCACGTCTGTGATTTGCGGGTTTAACCTCCACACTCTGGGTGTTACGGCATCCAATCACTGACCACATAGCAGAGATGCAGGTGCGCACGTAAGGCACTGAAACAAAGTGATGTATAAATCTTCTCGTGAAATTTCCTTTCTCTAGTCATAAGAAGAGATATGAAATATTCGCAATTGGCCGTTAACTTGTTCGACACTTCCTGGAAGTAGCTGAGCCAATAATAAAACTGTAGCTGAATACAGGCCCATTTCACTGTCAGAGAGTAGCTTAGAACAGCTGTTGCCTGATGAAAACACCGATATTCTAGGAGGCTAGCCTAAATGGCAGTGAACACGCGAATTTTTACAGTCGCTAGTCATCAGTAGAGGTACGTCAATTTCGCGGATTCATCTGGCAGCAGCCTAGACTTGTCAGTCCTATACACCAACTGGCCACAATCAATTATCTATTGGCTTATAACCGTACAAGCAGGTAGCAAGCGATAGCACTTCGCATTATTTCCTTATTTACTACTGGCTTGCAGTAGTCAAACGCGTTTCGTAACAGCCGCCAGCAAGTCACAGACATGACAATGAAGTATACATAATTGGCGTTCAACCTGACATGGAATGTATCTGCGAAATTTACATACCTCTAGTCATCAGTAACCCAAAACACAGTGCCAATGAAATTTACACTTATCAAACGACAAGAACACTGCATTTATTTTTGTCAAAGTTAGTTGAAGAGTAAAATTTTGCATTACCAAACAATACTGCAACATACATTCAATTAAATTCACAATTGTTGTGTATGATGACTAGCAATGTGGCGGACGTACTAGCAACGGGAAAACAGTCTATGTTCGTAAATTCATGCAAGTTGCAACATGCCAGATCCTGTACATTCAAAACTCTACGCCCCAGCATCACAACTGTAACTAGCGAAGATGTATCTGTATGTTTAAAACATTTTTCACGAGATATAGACAATCCCACGAAGAAGTGCGCCTACTTGACAACTTATCACTTCAGAAACTAGTCAGTGTTATATTGTCTTGAAGCAATGTATTAACATGCTGAACAAGCGAATTCGTGTAAACCTTAGGTACGACATGCTTATGCACAGCTAACTACACACAAGAAAGTTGCCAGCAGAGGTGCCTGGCATATGTGCGTGGAGCAAGACTGTACTTGAGGGTACAGAGGCCCAGACCAGGGCATATCGTGTAGTCTACTGTACGAAGCCTTGTCCATACTCCCAGCACTGTGACAAGCAGTTAAAAAATAACCAGACTACATGACAGTTAACATTACAGTACAGGTCTTGCAACAACACAATACAATACAATACCTAGGGTGGTATTTTTACTGATTCACAAATACGCAAAACCGGTCGCAAACCAGTACAAAGGCTTTTTTTTTTCACACGCATACGACTACAGATAATCAGTGAAAGAAGTTATAGTTACCAAGTGAGCATTAAAAATTTTACCTCTGAAAATATCACTTGCCGTTACTGCATATAGGTAATTCAACGTTACCTATAGTCGCTAATACTTCTTGCATGGTTGGCAGCGAAATTACGCAAAATAATTCCGTATATTTTCATATTTAAATACAACAATACTGAAACACAATCAACTGAAATCGACATACTTGTATTTCAAATAATTAATTAATTTTTTTTATAAATCTAGATAAATTCCTACCGACTGCACACTTTATCTTTCACGCGCACAAACATCAAGTGACGTGTCCAGAGAGGTTATGACAGTTCCCGTCGTTAGCTGTTACGCGCGGAAACATACGGAATGGCTGAAAATATATTTTTAGTAGAACAGTTTTGAATGCTCACTTTATCCCGAACTGTTTGTAATACATATCCGCCATGTTATGTTTAACCTTCAAATATTACACGAAAACGTAACAAAGCGAAAATGGAAAATGTTAATGCAATGTTTAGATATTATAAATGAAGTTTGGAATTGTGAAGTTTACCGAGAATTTGTTATTTGTATTTCGTAATTATTTTCGAAGTCCGGCTGCTTGACTCAGTGTTGAAAGCTGCCGGCTGGTAGGCTAAGGGTCCCGGGTTCGACCCACGCCCGGGGAGGAGAAATTTAATAACCCTCCTCCCTCCCCTCGGGTTCAGTACTTGGTGTTGTGTTTTTCCCTTCTCCATCATCCCTGCGGAATACAATGGCGAACCACACAGTATTATCCTCGCCTAACATTATCAGTAGGGACATGAATATTTCGCGCATTCAATTACCTGTATGTTAGAATCAAATATCCTATGCATACTAATGACCCGACTATTTGTCTACTAGCTGCTACTCAGTGGAACAGCAGACAATGAACGAATAGCCAGGACTTGAATATGCATAGGACAATGAATTCTACCCTGCAGGTCATCAAATTTGCACAATGTTCCTGTCCTTAAGCATTACGTGTTCCCCTGGGGGAATAAAGTAGAAAAAAGATTATTACCTAGTATGATTACATTTCACGTTTGTTCAAATGGCCTGGCCTCCGGATTTGGCCCTTATAGCCACAATAGCAAAAATATTTATTGGCTAACATATGAATGAAAGTCTCACTAGCTTTCTGGTCGCGAGCAGTATATTACTGCTTTCTGCTAACGCTTATGATCCACACACCAGGGACAACATATGACACAGTAGCACACCTCGTGCCACAATGACGTAACACTGTAGATACTCGGCGTTTATCTAGTGTTTCACCAGAATGTCGAGTAAAGGTCGTGCTATAATTGCCGTAAGAATAACTGTAAATAGCATAACACACACGGCACATGCTACAACTCGACGTACTGCAAATGTCTAGTCTTCACAAGCTCGTAGCAACAAACAGAAACTGTGAATTAAGGAAGCGTGTACGGTTATTTCTTTACGCCCACGCTAAGGCAACTGTAGCACAGCCAATGTTCAGCACATTTGTTTTTTTTTTCCGACGGCACGAAAATGTTGCTATGTGTAGTTAAACAGGGGTGATATAAGGTAAATATGGAGTATCGCCGGAATGAAGGGGCAGGGGAAACTGAAAATTGCCGAGAAAACCCGCCAACCAACGGCATGGTACGGCACGACACACATGTGAAAATCTTAGTCGAACCTGCCAAGGATCGAGCCAGGTTCGCACTTGGTGGGGGGGGGGGCGAGCGCCCTAACCATTGCGCTAACCATGCCTTACTAACAGCATGCTAAACTTTGCTTCGTGTGTTACCTGAAACTCTATACAGTCCATTAAATACACGGCATGCATCAATATAATACTTATTGAACGAGAACAAATGGATGGGGAGTTTTTCCTTTTGGGACACTTCCTCTGAAGGAAATGCGGCACTACACCGTGTTAAGTAAATATAAATATTTATATTACTACTACCATCACTACGGCAAAAATAATTAATAATTATGGGCTGTCTAGCCGATAATTAACAGTATAGTACACTACTTCGCTAGGCTGAATCCGGATAATATTTTAAACCTGAAATAAGCTAAGAAAATTGTTCAGGAAATAATTTTAGACATGTATTGAATGCAATGCTTTGGCGAAAATGATATGTCGAGGCTGTGGCGCCGCTAGATATGTTTGTACGGCTTAAGTTGCAAAATCAGTCTGCAGAAAACTACTTTTCTTTTTTAGGCATATGTGGTATAAAATTAATGAGAACGGCCAGGCGGTATTCAAAACATGTAGATTAATTTGATGACGTACAAATATGATTGACTGATTTTGATAGGAAGGCCGGCTGACGAACTGATATGTGCAAGACATGGAGGGATCCAATGACAACCTAGTCCATGTACAGATTCCTGACGTCTTGCACAGCGAATGTGCGAGCCCAGTGCCAGATGCCATCAAATCTGCAGCGGTGTTGGCTCCGTTTACAGTGGAGGTAGGCCACACTGAGAAAAAATTTTCGTTGGTGCAAACTAAATTTGTTTGAACCAACCAAACAATCTGTTTGTATATAGGCAGATGAATATGTGTATGCTCGTACCAAATTATTTTGTTCCCTCGATTTGTTTGAGGCGAATGGTTGTATTTTGTTAACAGTAAAAAAATATTTAGCTGGTAAAAAAATATTTTGTTCGATATATTTATTACACATGCAATATTTTAAGAACTATAAAAATATTTTCTTATGTCAAAAATTAAAAAAAAAAAAGTATGGATGGGCCGGGATTTTATCCACTAACCTTGGATTGTCTCTTTCTATTCACGACCTAGCCAACTTTTTTTTTGTTAGGCTCCTTGGCGAGGTCTCAATATCGCCAACGAGCCAAACATCCCACCGTTACAACTTTATTATTAGACAAATCCCCAGATGTGACAGTTTAGTTGACTCTGACAATTGAAATGACTCAAACGGACAAACACAAATTGCACACCCAGCCAGACCTGGGAACCGAACCTAGAACCCCTCGTATCCAAGTCCACCGCTCAACCAACTGAACTACGGGGGGGGGGGGTGTCGGCCAAATGAGCTACGAGTGCTTCGGCGACGTTGTGTTCGTTATTTGTATAGGAATAGTAAAATATTAAATTACGATTGTACTGCCGTATTTTCAAACATGTTTGTCTTTAGTCTGCGATAAGGTAAACGACGTCAAATAATATTATTGAAATGATCGCCGTTCACGGCAGCATAAAGAACGAGAAGTGCAGTTGCGGTATTTTCCAATTTCATTGCATTTTCTTTTCTGATCAATCAAATTAGCCACTTTGAAATTGTAATAGCTGAAGTTAAGATCCTTTAAATAAGCTGACTAACAGTTTAGACGTCCTACTTGTCGCACAAACTTATATTTTGAAAGTTGAGGTATACAGTGTTCGTTATCTTGTCGCTCACGCACGCCAGACTGCCATCTTCCGCAAGTCAACCAAATGGACATAGTTTCGCCAACAAAATCATTTAGTATATAAAAAAAACGTTGATTAAAAGCGCATCACTCATAACTAACAATATTATTTTGTTGGCAAGTTGTAACGAGTTGTTTGTTTACACAAACTATTTATTCGACGTCATATAGTAACCAAATATACGTTTGGCACAAACAAAGTGCGTTTAAATGAATAATTTGGTCGAGGAAAACAATTAAATTAGTTTGGAGGACTCGACGCTTGGTCTTGCCAACGAAATATTGTTTAGCTGAAGCAAACATCACCCAAACGAATATATTTAGGATAACGAAACAATTCTTTCTTTCAGTGCAGCGTAACATGTAAACCCACGATGTGATAACGTGTGGTGTTTAGTGACGACTGCCTCTTTGTTACTGACGTTGGTGGTCAGCTCACTAGAGTGTGTACTGTGTAAGGCTCTTGTAAAATGACAAATGCTAGCGAGCACGGTAGGCATTGTCGTTTCGGGACGTTTCCACAGCCTACGATAGCCGACCTACCCTCGCAGTGTTATTGGCGGTCTACCATTATGTGGATGAGATCATCAGTTACCGGTTCTGATCAGGATTCCAGATGCGATCATCCGACCGCACAAGGTACAAGTCGCCCTAGAATACCTTCGTCGAGTCCAAACATTCTAGCCGCCTGCCTTCACTACATGGCCATCATCGAGCGTGATAAGGGCCAGTCGGAACCCCAACTGACAATAACCCACAGAATACGGAATTTGGAACACACCATCCAAAAATATAACTCTGCCTGGCTCCGGGCATTTTGGACTCCATGTCAGACCATGTTTAACTAAGCATGCATTACAGTGACAGGGTGCGACACGTTACTGACGATGATAAGAAGGCATACCACAAATCCGCGTGTAACTTTACTATAATGCTCTGTATGTGTGATAATGTGCATTACTCACTCAATTACTACCTACATGAAGATTCCGAGCCATCTTCTTCACCTTACCGTCCGGCGTTGTACAGGATGTTTTTACAATCTTAGATGGTACAGCCTGAGGACTACTCAAGAGATTTGTATGACATTGCAACAGTTTGAAAACGGTTAATGTTTTGTGTATACATGTTGGACAAGAATAAAAATTAAATACACAGTGGTTTACATCTCGTAGACAGCGAGGTAATCATTGGACATGTAACAGACAACATTACGCAATGACAGAAACTGGGAGAGAAATAAACCGTGCTCTGCGTTAAGAAACCGCATCCCAGCATTAGCCTGTAGTGATTTCGGGAAACAATGGAAAACCTAAATCAGGAACGCCGGAGCCGGGAATCAAATCCGGGTCCTTCCGAATGCGAGTCTAACGTGTTACCGTTGGGCTACATCGCTCCGTGTGTGGTGGACAGGATACATAGCTTGATGAGTTCATGAGCGAGGACAATCTCGCCAACCATCGGTCAATGCCGGTCAGTATTGTTGAAGATGGCAAGATGGCCGTGGAAAGCATTTCGTGCTCTCCAGTTCCACATGTGCAAGTATGTGACAAGAGTGCAGAGTACTTCCCGTCGGAGATCCACCGCACGACAGCACCTACTGACCAGAGCATTACAAGTTGGTACAACAAGTTTGCAGAGTCAGGAATCGTACGTGCCGCAACACGCTCAAGACGACCTCACATCAATAGAGGAAAATGTCGAGTGATTGCAAAATGTGTTCACTCGCAACCCGCAAAAAACACTTCGGGAAAACCGCGTGTTCGACATTCCCCATCAAACAGATTTATAACGTTTGGTGTTGAAACCGTACGACACAAAACATCTGCAAGCACTTAACGGAAGTCATGAGGATTCATTCTATCTTGAATCTTCGTTCTGACGAGGGAAGAAGAGAATAACTTAATCCCTCTGTACTTGACTTTGAGGCAAGGACATTTTTTCATTTGTCTCGAGAAGTGAACAATCACTAGGTCTGCATTTGAGGAACACAACCGCATGTCATCGTGGAATACGTAAAAGATCCCTGTAGATTTAATGCACCAAGTGCATGAAACCTAACAACTGCGTAGTCGTACAGCTACTTGTTCGGTATAGCATTTTCTTTATCAGAGGTGAAGAAACAAAGGCTATGTCTGGTTAGCAAGAACTAATGGCGTCCGTAAAAACTTGAGAAGGCGCTGAGGAACACTGTACTAAGCACTAAGTGTAGACCGCGCACTGTCTGTACACACTACTTCTACTACAACGCATCATCAAACTGTGGCATTTCTGACTGCGACTATTTCTTGTTACCAGAGTCTACGTCGTTTACACCGTGGTAAAATATGTTCTTTAATGCGCATGCCTATAGTCTATTGTGCAAAACTGCACAGCATATAACTAACTACTGTTGGAAATTTTTCCAAGCAACTCATGTGCGATTCCCAAAACTCTGACAGCATTTCTGTTGCCTATAATACATTGTTCAGTGATCCTCTTGAATGTATTACGTTAATACGTAACACTTATTCATTTTGTGGAGGGTTAAATGAAACAATTAGCTAGGGGATATTTGATTAATATTAGTCACCTAGTAAACAATCTGCTGCATCACATCTCTACATTACCCCTCTGATACTTCTCTTCTATAACCTTGCGTCGAGCATGATACCTGAGGTACTTAAACAAATAATTTGTTCCAAGACATTACAAGTAGGTTGGGTATTGATAATAGTGTATTCTTTCCAGTTGAAGTATTCGTCTTCATGCCCGATATGCTTTCTGATTTGCTGTATGCGTACAGTCTATTCACGACAAGCGTAATATCTTATGTCACTAAATATTTACTTAATTTTTGCATCTGTTGATAGTAAATTGATACAATTATGTAAGCTAGAAATTATTCTGTCCATGACATTCGTTATAGATTTGTACACGGTTTTACTATAGGCACCAACATCCTGAGCATTCCTCATTGCAAGCCAGGGTTACCAACAATACGCAAAATATCTCCATCAGCTTTCTTCTATAAAGAGTACCTAACATCTTGGATGGGCCCATCACATCCACCGGGACTTGCAATCTGAAATATAAATAAGTATCTTCTACGTGTGTGTATATATATATATATATATATATATATATATATATATATATACATATACATACATATATACATATATATTTGCACATAGTACATACACCTTTCGCTCACAGACAGGTACGAACTCCCTCATGGCGAGGACGAAACTACAAGCAAGCCTGGATGTTAGCAACTATTTATTCACTTATAAGTATTTTAATCTACAGCTAGGCGCTAGTCACTAGCAAATACCGAGTCTAGGTCTAAATAACAATCTCTCACACCAATGTTAGTTACTGCTCTTTAAAAAAAATCATAGCATTAGCAATGCTAAAATTTATTAATTTGAACCAACCTGTTTAGTACAATGCTGTGTGGAAACGTCGATGGCCTATTATTCTGTGCAAAGAATACAGTCACAGGAAACGCAACCCTTCGCACGTTGGACTGGTTTTCTCCACAACTGCAGTAATTATATCGATGGTTTCATTTTACAACCAGGCACCCCCTCCCCTCGCACTGGCACTCGAAAGCGGGGGAATTTTCGAACACACAGGTTGGTATTCATGAACATTTTTTTTAAAGCTAAAAACTGTTCGCCAATAAAAGCGGCTATCTCGTAAACAACTCTTGAAACACTTAACGCATTCGTGTAACATTGTTGTATGACATGTCTGCAGTTCACATAGGAAGGAGTTGGGGGTTATGAGGAGAAAGAGAGGATATTTTTTCCTGTTCAAATATATCATTATAGTGCATCAAGCGAATGTACATAAATAATACACAGGGAAAAATATCCTCCGTCAAAATATCTGGTACGAATAAAGTTGATAGGTAGGCTAAGTGTGCTAATTTCTCGTTTTTGGGTACCTGGACTAATTTAATTTCTGTGAATTGTCAAACTTGCTCACTTTTTATCCGTTTTTAATATTCAAATTTGCATATTAATAAGAAAGTTAACTAAATAAAAAACAGGCATTTCTTGTTGTTCCTTTCCTTTATGCCACGCCCAAATCGTATTATTCTGCATGAAACTTTTGACCTTTATTTGCTTTCGTACTGCCCTATAAGACAGCTCTTAATAAAGCCCAGTATAACACTGTTAAAGTAGTCTTACATTACCAAATGTTTCAATAAATTGGTACTGAGATACTGACTCAGGAAGAGATGAACCAATATTCATCATATTTATGAGTCGTAGCGGCCTGTAAGGGCGCTCTCTGCCGGCGACATTATGTCCAAGGTCGTCAGTGGTCAGAGCTGTAAGAGCGGTCCAAATACGCGCATCGCGCACATTACCGCCTGTACGAACAACAGTCTACATGACGACCGCTCGTTCTTCACTACTGTCAGCAAATACTCTTTATCGCTACACGACAGAACAAACAAGACAAAGAAATAGGCCACGGAGTGTGTGTCTGATGCTTCACATATATTTCAACGTAATTTTCCCGTTAAAAAAAATGGTCCATAATAGTTCCCGTTTGGCTAGTACATCGTACGAATAAGTGCACTTACCTGATAGTTATGTTGGCGTTGTTTTATGAAGTCTGCCGTATTTCATCGTCTGGCTTACAAGATATGTTATGTTCCTCGCATCATTTCATCTTCCTCGCTCTTTCAGTACGTTATTTCACAAAAATAAAATATCAAACATAATACCTGAAAAATTCACCAGCTGGCGAAAATTGCACTAGTTCGTGGGACAGACTATGGCTATAGGAAAACTAATTCCGCGAATATTTCCTAGGTTAGGTTGAATGCCATGTACATACACTCCACCGTCCATTCCGTGACTGGATGACGGTTGTCTTGATACGTCTTTGACTACAGCAGGCCAGTGATAATAGATAAGAAAAGAAATAACTCTTAGTACTACCAGCTTGTACTGTCAGAAGCTCATGAATATGAACCCATAAGTTGCCACGAAGAAAATGTCCCACCAACTTGTTCCAGTGTCTTACACACACGCCTGCAGCCCTGCTTCGCGGTCAGTGATTGGCTGCTTCAACCATCACGTGTCTTATGGTTCCACCCGCCAATCACAGACGTGTGTAGCAGTAACCTTGTTATGATTGCACAAGTACAATGAGAGACATCTCTGCTGTCAGTGGCCATGAACCAGAGCTGTACACGAGCACATTAAGTATTGAAATAACCTAGTACACTATTTCTTATAAGAATCTGGCAAAAACGTCAACGTGCATAGGATTGGTAATATCGAGACAGATTCCTTATGAATCCGCATAATTCACGCACCTTCAACTATCTGTATCCATTAAAAACTATTTTTTTTTTTAATTCATGCAGCATTCATTTTTTGTGCTCGAATTAATTTATACCAGACGACAAGTTTTCTTACATAATTAACCGCAGCTATAGAAAATAATTTGTCTAGTAGCACTCACACACAAGCTTTGCTTATGTGAGTGTGATGTCTTCCATTATATTAAAAAGTATTTATGTAAAGTGCTGTAATCTGTATATGAAAATAAAAGTATTGTATCACACATCATAGACGTGGGTATGTTGCAACGTATCCTGTACTTTGTGACGTCTGTACAAATTCCTGAGCTGGCTATCGATAGTGGGGATGTACGAGTGTGACGCCACTTCTAGTAGGTATTTGTACAGACGTCACGAAATACACCCGCGCTATCACGGAGATTCAAGCAACCTGCCACAAGGAAATAATACATATATAAAAATAGCGATGGACATGATGGTGTCAATGAATGGGGAAATAAAAATAACAGGAGCAAGTGAATGAAGTGTCGGGCAGGAGGCTGAAGGTTGAAGAGGAGGGGGAGGGGAGGCGACATAAACAAAGCTGTGGCACGCGCCGCGGCGCGAGGCAGGCCATGAGGGGAGGGGAGGGGAGGGGAGGGTCAGACGTGACGTCACGAGGTGCGCGAGCAGCCGTGCGCAGCGGCGCGTGCCGGCCGGGCCGAGTGAGAGAGGCGTCACAGTCAGTCACGCGACACGGAGCTGAGAGCAGGCAGCTGTCACTCTGCGCCGCCCGTCCTTCACCTCTTGCAATACACCTGGCAGTCCACATTAAGGCGTCCACCTGGTGAAGTGTGTGTGAGGCACTACGAGCGACGCTGGCCGGCACATGTATTGTGATATCACCTCTACGGCCACTGTTCGCGCCGTAACGTTTATACTGTGGGACTTTAAGCAGTGATCCTATCATTCTATTGAACAGCAAAATCCAATGTACCTTGTAGACCTCAATTTCAAACAAAGCTGTTACATATATCTTGGGAAACAATCGCGTGAAAAAAGCGATTTTAGCCAAGTTCGAGGGCTTTAAAACAATGCTTCCAATGTGCGTGATGTCTTGAAAGTCACATTCACAAGGGCGTATTCTCCATGAATGCAATGCATGCAGTGCATGCTCTAAATAAAAGTAATATTTTAAAATCATTGATAATTACTTCGCTGTTCAATTGTGTAGTTGAATTCTACTCAAGTTGTTCTCTTCGCAGTCAATCTCGTTGTTTCGTTGCGTTCCGTTGACGTATTATTGCGCGACGTGCGTCTACTTACGCATTACCGCTAGCGCTACCTATTGCTGCCACCATGGATGACACTTGTGATAGTTCCTCATATCGTCGCGGCAAGGCGCTGTGGTATTCTCAACAACCATTCTCCAGTTGTGACGTCACTGCCAACTCACGCGAAAGCGGGCGCATGCATGCACAAGTCGTCTCTGCATTCACGTTTCACGGAACGGAGATACATCGCGGCTGTAAACGAGTCCATTTAGTGCGTGTTCAGTTGATTTTTTTTAGGAAATGTTTACGTTAGGATTATATGACATTCGTAGACACATTTCCTTCACTTTTAATTCATAATTTTTCTATTTTCTACGAACAGATAAAGTATTTTTTTTACTGCAGTCGTAATATGCGCGAGGCGTGAGAGCTTATGTATAAAAGAGACATTTCATTCAGCATGAATCGGAGTTGATTTAGTGATAAATGTAGGCTACTGTTATTTTTGCAGCAAAATTTTAGTTTCGCAATATTAATAACTCAAAAAATGACGTCGTAGAGACTATTTTTAATAAACCTTTACCGTCATGTTCATTTAATGAAAAGTTAGAAATAGTTAAAAACGGGCGTCCTACACCTGCTCTTAGCAATTTAAAAACAGAAAATAAAACCAAAAAATTTGTGCGGACATTTAACCCTGAACAATTTGATAAAGGTGTCTAGTCTTTGTTAATTGTTCACTCAAATTAAGTTATTCATAAAAATTGTAATGTTCCTAACAGAATTGTATTTAGTTTAGCATTATGAATTTAAAACTGCCCAAATAGCACCATTTTGCACCGTGGAATCCAAAATTTTCCGGGTGAGGACCCCTGGACCCCCCCTCCTTTTTTAGGAGGGGATGGATGTACTTTATGTTGCATGCTTTACCAAATTTGTCAGGATACGCCCCTGATTCACAAGTAGTCTGAAGTGTGTTTTATTTTCGTAGATAAGCATTGTAGACGCAGGTTTACTGTTCTCTGAGAAGATACGTAACTCCGGACACTCTGCACGCAGCTCGAGCGCCAGCCAGGCGGCCGTCTTAAGACCACGGCTTTATATTTATGCTATTTTAGTAAGTTTTATTTTTTAAATTCTGAAAAGCACATATCACAACTTTAACATAGAAATGTTGGAAATTGTTTGAACTATGTAGCATTTTTTCAAAACATAAGTTTTATTAATTTGGGGTAATTGTTGACTTTAAGAAAATTTAATTTAGTCGATAATTTACAGAATAGAAACTTATGATTTGAAAAAAATACTATGCTACATAGTACGAACTATTTCTAACATTTCTACGTAACGGTTTAGTGATATATGCTTCTTTTCAGGATTTATAAACAATTAAAAATTAGTAAAAACCAGACACACAGGGACTCGCAGTCTTAAGGCTGTTCAAGCGGGCGAAAATCATTATTTATATTTGAATAAAACAGTGTTAGTTTTTCAGACGTAACTTGGGAGTACATTTTATTCTTATAAAAAAATTTAGCTCAACCAGTTTTCTCTCAACGGCATTTCAAAGTGAAAATGTGCATGTTTTTAGTTCATACACTCCCTGAAAACAAATTAACACGATTAAACGAAAAAATTTGCAGTAAAAGTACATGTCACGGGTGTAGGGCCTTAAGCATACAATACTCCAATACAAAATAATATTGTATTTTTAAAAATGTCCTAAAAGTAGCAAAAAAATTCTGAAATGCTTTAAAAATACAAAACAGTGTTTGAATGGGTTTTTATAGCACAGAACATGCACTTTCGCTGTGAATTGTTTCGTTTTGTTATGTTAATTAGTTTTCAGGGGTGTATGAACTAACAACATGCACATTCTGACTTTGAAATGCCACTATGGGAAAACTGGCAGAGCTAAATTTTTCCCTACTTGAACATTCTTAAGTTTCTTCTAAGCCAACACTTGCACAGCGAGTTGCGATAATTTATATTTGAGGTAACTACTCGGTGGGCGACATAAGGCAGAATATACGATGCCTAGGAACACCTAGTCTTAGTGGAAATATTTCTACACTCGTTTGTTTCAGTACCTCACCTGCAGCTCCGCTTCGTGATCAATTATTGGATGTTGCAACTGCCAGCGTACTGCGATTCTATCCGCAATTCACACACGTGAGATAGTTACTTTGTTCTGATTGGCAGAGTCAAATGAAAGACGACTCTAGACACAACCAATAACCATCAACCAGAACTGTATAATTCTACATAAGAAACAAAGTTGGAGCAGAAATATTATCGCGATAATCAGAGACCTTAAACGATGGCTTATTGGAAAAGTCGTACGCAACGTTTGCCAACATGACTAACGAACTTACCTGGCCCACGAATTTGAGTATTAGAAAACACTAACTTCAATGAGTGCAACCAGTTCAGCTCAGAAAGAGCATTTCAAACGCCATGCAATCAATAAACAGTACAGCGAGCAATATAAAGTATTTTTTTGGTAAATTGGTAGAAAAAAATATTTCAGAGGGGGGATTTATGTCGGTAAGACTGTCGTACGGTATTTGTCGGTCTCCTAGCCACTTCTCCAACAAACACGCTTAAATAAGGACGACATCTAACATGGGAGTTACGTCTCTTAATACCCTGCATTATATTTATATATCCACGAAAATAACACACACTTACAAGGGACATTTATGCCCCTTTAAAAATTCGGCAAATAAACATGATTTTCTGGCATCTCAGAACGACTACAAACAGCATAGTTATACAATTTTCCTTGTCGAAATAACCAACACATTTGTTATACACTTTTCATTCTAAATTCATGGGGAGGGGTCATTTGCCCTCCTAAATGATGCTCCTGTATAAACTAAAGAGGGTTTATACACTTAAAAAGGAGTGTGAACCGGTTTCAAATTTCCGCGTTGACAATTGGGAACAGCGAAGCCAACGTATCACACTCGGAGAAGAGCATATCGTCTCTACTCACAGCGCGCTAAACTGGCGTGACAAGGTTTTCCTACTAGCCCTTTAGGACTTAGACATAAAGTAATGTTGTCCGAAAGTGATATAACAAAGTGTATAAGCACTATTGAACATGTGGATCACTCTCCTTGTTCTCACCAGTGCTGAAGGGTTGGCAGCCCAGTCAGGAGGTAGTCTACTAGATTTAATTATATTATGTCTGCTTATTTGTAACCTACTTTTATTGCTTAGTTCTTAATTTCCAAATTTAGAGCCAGTATTTGCATAAAGCATTACTAAACAGAATAGGCCTACTGAAAACTTAAGTGAGCTGAATGTTGTATGTATGCATGCGTATATACATATATAATTTACTGATGTAAGACTGAACTCAGTTAATATTTAGTTTACCTCCAATTACACTTACACAAATCAAATATGTAAACACAGATGATCTTAAAGTTTCTGTTAACACATCTATTTCCTAGGTTGCTATATTTTAAAATAAGTGATATAGAATTAATGTTGCGGAGAAATTTACGGTAATTACAAACACGATATCAAGGAAACTTTCTCCGTAAGTCTACAGCTTACTACTTGTGCCCTCCACCACGCTCGTAGTAGTCTAGCTGCGTAGGGAAGCTGAGGTCAATATCTCAGCATATCTCCCCCCAGGTGTCTGCAGTATCACTCCAGTATGTAGCTGATATACACTCACCTGCAACATAAACATAACAGTTCTGTCAGTCATCAACCATGCTAGTCAAACTATCTTCAGTTACCAAGGTCAGGTTCTGACACAAAGATGACCTGTCCCTTCCACAGTCAAGTTCCCCCGGCCATATTGTTGACCGCCACATTTCTAGAACCGAACCATGTGAAGCTGACCTTTGTAACCGACAATCACAAGACCCTTTATTGCAAACTTGCTACTGCGTGTAAAGACAACACGTAGATATCAACACACTGCTCAGTTCCTCCACTCAAGTCATTTATATAGTCTAACGTATGCACTCCTCCCGATCGGCAGTTCTCGTTGCTTAGTTCTCCGTGGTTCGCTGTGCATTACAATTATTCCCAGCTGTTTTATCAGCTGGCAACATCGGTTTACCTTTACTTACTCGTTAGGTAAATCAATGTATTGAACAACTGAATAAGACATAATTAATGTAGATTTTAAAATGACATTTACCAGCTGCCAAAATGTGAACTCGTTCATGGACTAAGACGACATTACTTAAAAACTCGTGACAATCAGAACTCCTAAATGACAGTCACATTCCAAACTTCGCCGCAACCCTAAATTAACATACTATGTCATAACATAATTATGTCTACATCTAAATCAATTCCAAAAACCTTACGTACGTGCATACGTTAAGTGTGGTTTTAAATACGGCTTTAGCGTGCAATTAAAACGCGTATCAAATATACGCAAGCACGAATAGGGCGCCGTATAGGCACTGCTGTGCTGTCTTGTCACAAGCTGTGATTGGCTGGAAGTGAGACAGCTGAAAGTCGTTATTTTACGATGACTGTCGTGTATGTTTAGGGGACGCAAGTTTGCCATCACCCCGCCTTCACTCCCCCTCCCCCCTCGTATCAGAGAGTCTGGCACAGCCTGGACTGCTGCTGCGCACTGCAAGCCAGCTACTGGAGACTGTATAGAGGGGTAGCAAGGCTCTAGGCCTGCGCTCATTGGTCAGTCGTGGGGGCGGCACGGCGCGTGACTCACCGCACCCCCGCTCTACAGGGATTAGCCCCGTAATGAATTTACAGCCGGGATGGCTTTTTCATGTAAATAGGCGAGCCACGGCGCCATGTCGGTCCCAGCCGCCACCCCCCCCCCCTTCCCTACCAACCACTGGGTTACAACCCTCGCGGGGCCACAAACTGCACTCCCGTGCAAACACTACATTATGACACTACAGCTAGCCTGACACTGGCCAACTATTTTACTCCGTTGTACGGAGCTAACAAAAACTGGTGCGGTCAATAAGTTAATTAAGTGGCACAAATACCGACTTCTCACACAGCTTCAAGCTTCGCATAAGTTACTTCAATGAACATGTACTTAGTCAACTAGTATTATCATACTCGACTGTTTTGCTTTAAGTTTAAACATTCCCTGTGCAATTATTATTTTTTCTCGTCGTAAACATATCAACTTACAATAACGCAGCTGTTTCCTACTTCTCAAAGCGGCCCTCGTCGCTATGATATATTTCATGATCAACTCAACAGTGTACTTGGCAAAGCACTGTCGCCATATATCTGAAACATGATCGTTGTTCCAACAAAACAGTAACATGTAGGGTCCTTAGTACCATACTGCTAACTATAACATCACTTTTAACAAGCACTAAATGTGTGGGTGTATGAGAAGGAATGTGAGTTTTCAGCGACTTCTCCGCCTGACTCTATCCCTAGCATACTGACGCTCACTTAACTGTTTAGTAATATTTTTATAAACAACTCTGATATTAGAATTTGTAAAAGAAAAATTTAATTCGTGACGCAATGCTATCAATGGACAAAAAACGAATAATTTACTTTTTCTAGAAATATATTTACCACTTTACTCCAAACATATGACTTAATGAAAACTTTTAACACGTTAAATGTACTGAAGAATGTGTCATTTTTCATTCAGCGAAACATTGTCCTCTATAAATAAAAAAAGTTCTAAAAATCCTTTACACTATATCCGTTGCCTATTGTCACACTTTCTTTGCTAGTAAGGAACAAAATCCATCCAATACGATAGAAAATCTAGTTAATTTGCCACACTGGCAATATAAACAAGGGCCGCATCAATTTTCGAAAATTGTGATAGAAAGAATCCCAATACGAAGCTATAGTGTGAAAAATATCAATCCAAGATGACCGTACAATCGGTACGATTTGCTCAAAATATATTTTTTTTTTAGGTTGGTTCTCTAATGGCTAATTCCGCCGTACTTACAATGTCCACACTATTTGCACTACTCACAGACTAAGCAGAACTCATCTTAGACATACAAATGTGAGAAACGAACATACATGATACAAAATCGAAGCAACGAACAATTTTCGTGGCACCTGACGTAGACCACATAGAAGCGACATCTAAATTCATTAAAATCACTGGTTGTGACGGTTGCTTCTAAGCTGTTTAGTTACTCAAATGTACGTGTACAACATAATACGTGGAAACTATGCAAGTGGTAATGCCCTAAAAGAGGCGGTGAAGTATTAGGTTTAATTTACTCATAGTGTAAATCCTATAATAAATACTTAAAAAGCCTAGTTAGGCATTTATCATGCAGTGACAGTTCTTTACACTAAACTTTGTTTATCTATTGTGATCTGTAATATTGTGAAATCCAAGATATATTGGTTATTTATTGAAAATATCTGGTGTCAAGTACACCAGTGTGTGTCATGATAAGGTCTGGCCCCTAAAACATCGTAATAAATAGTTATAAAGCTACAAAAATACCATCAACACATAGAAAACTACCCTTAGCGGGGAAAGAGCCAATGAAAAAAATTGAGATAAAATTCCCTTACATCGACGGGTAGCAAATTACGCAAACATGTAAGATAAACTACCTCACATGTCTGCTACCTGAAAAATGTATATGACCAATCTTCACCAATAAAAATAAGAACATTGGCCCCCTGTAAACAAAGTTTTACCATCGTACACATGAGAGAATCTAACAAAATATAAACGACTTATTTAAATTTCCGGCGGAAGTGGGATTCTAACCACTGGTAGTGGCTCAACGCGCTGACCAATTGTTTTATAAATCGATAATTTAACATCTTGTAAGGATGGTTGTTTTCATTATGTTGTGTATAGGTTTCATATTTTATAAAGAAATTACTATCTCACCTTAACACAGTAAATAACAAAATATTGCTTACATTAGTGCCAAGTTGTGTAGCGTTTTAGTCTCACCATCGCTAGCCCATTGGAGATGAAGAAAAACGTCACTGCTCTAAAGTATGTCGAACTTTCCGTTGGCACGAAGTACGTAGAAATGTGTTTGCATGTCGTACGATAATTTTTCATTTACGTGTTCGTGAAATTTCACTGTCGTGCATGTGAATTTTACCGCACTGGGCAGGTTCTATGAAACAAAAAATAAATTTCCCATACAATTTAGGGGGTAGGCCTATTTCTATATATTTTGTCATGTGAGTTTACCTTTTCTACAGTGTACCTACGCTGTAATATTATAGGTGATTCACTTTAAAGTGAGCACTGCCCAACTCTTATAGCAATAAAATTATTGGAGCTATAGAACTAAAATGTTGAGTATTGTGAAATGTTTGTATTCGTTACAGTTACATGGACGTTTTCGTTTGTAAAATAGTGAAAATAGAGACATAATGGCTCAGAGAAAGTTGTAAGCAATGCCCAGTTTATTCTGAACAGCCTATAGCAATGAATTGAGCCACGACTTCATGGGGAAAATGGGTTCTACAGGCAAATAACAGACGCCGTGTCGCAAGAACCTTCATCAGTACCATTATGAGATAAATATTTTATTCTATACGAATTAATAACTTTAAAGGTGTATAACCACTGGCGCGAGCAGAGAAGAGGTGCTAATTTTTTTTTCAGCTGTGATAAGTTCCATGTAGTGACACGTGTGGCCGCCCACTGCAGGATAGGTGAAGTGAGGAGAATATAAGATGTGTGTGGCTCCTCGGAACACTTCAATCACTTACTGGGCTGTTCGGCCCTTCTTCCATGCGCGATACGAGTCCTTGGCTGTATTGCTCGTCTCTCCGCGGCAAAGTGTGGACAACTATGAAGAAGCGCTTCGCTTCTATATCTCAGCTTGTCTTGTCTCCTATTCGTTTCGCACCAGTATGCATGCAGTAATAGTGATCATTAATACAGCATTATTCTTTAAAGAAATACAATAAAATGCGCTTTAAAAACGTAGAAACATATTTCTGTGAATTTATGGAAGGTTACGGCCAAGCATCCGTAAACTGGCAAAACGGACAAACTTCCGTACACATAAAATTAGAGAAGCCACTTACGTATAATTACAGCACTTTTCTGTAAATATTTCCATAAATTTACTGAAATTTTAAACAGTGCAAGGCATTACAAAAGTTGGTGCAAACACATTTTTGCGACTCAGTAATGAATGCTTCACGCTGTGTTGTTTTCCGTATGTAAAAACACTTAAAAATGGAGGAGTTAATCGTTAGGTAAATTCAAACTCAGTAAAAACTGTAATAAACACAATATGGAGAACTATTGCACGGTCAGTGCTCTACCACAAAACACCAACAGATGCCATTAATTATATTCGTCTATACCAAAAGCAGTATTCCACCAACAAATGCCTACAATTATGTACGCAATCCTTAAGGCGTCCGCCTGCCTGCCTTGTAGCCAGCGTTGCAGCGTGCTAGCAGAACGCTTTTATCTAAGAAACTACTAATCGCGTTTCCAATGTGTGGATTTACAAAAAGAACAAACACTTCAAACGACCTCGGAATATTAGTTTTAAAATATCACGTTTATTAGAAATACCATTCCAGAGCACCTCAAAATGACTAAATACGGCTTTTCCAATCTATTATAACTAAACAACTACTGAAGGAATTTTTGTGAAACTACAATAGAGAGGTGTATTGGACTTAACTTAAAACTTTACAACAATAGAAAGATGGGGTCACCACTGAAAGTGTCAGTCAGGCGAGTGTCCTACGATACCACTGCACGCGGTTTCACTGTCTTGCAGTAGAGGCGATACCTCGCCAGATGAGCCGGTCAACATCGTCCTTGACGCCGTGCCTCTCTCACACAAAAACACGGCCACAAGGCGGGAGCCGTGACGGGTCTTGGGTTCGACTCCTGGATACAGCAAGAATGTATTTACTACCCAGGTGAAAAGTTCAGATTAATTTTAGAGTGTAAAACAAAAATAATTTTAATACGGCATCTTCCCGGATGAAGATCAAGATACATTACAGACCATGGTTTTAAAAACTCTTTCTCGTTCTACGCTAAGTTTAGAGCGTTTCATTGTTAACACTTACAAAGCGACATCAGACAGGAACGTGTCTTAACGAAAACTTTAGTTCTACGTTCAACTGGTTGCCCCAAGCACGCTTAGACACGATAAACAGTTTTTTGCAGCAATATACAAAGACGTGTTAATCAGTTTGAGGATTCTCTGCACAATCAACAAAAAAACAACCGACGATGCCAAATATCTAACAATCTGTATTGATAGAGCGATTAAACAATTGAGCTCACCCACTAACCTAATTCGACGAAACTAGGCATTTACGTCTATCGCATGCATTAAAAATGGCACGTATCTTGCTGTTTATCGGGACTGGAGATGAAAATTAAAGAGAACCCCTCTGGCTGAGTAATGTCTGAAATTAGCATTGGCGCGTGCTAAAACTGTTTGCTCGTAAGAATGTGGGTCAGCAGGAGCGTTATGGCAATTGTCGTACTCCGACTGGGCTTGTGGATCGCTTAGTCATTAAGTCAGTTAGGCTACATGGGGAAACATTATAATTTATGTTTGTACGAACCAGTGCTAGTTTTGCAGACGTAATTTGGAAGAACATTTTTTTTTCATTAAAAAAATTGCTAAGCTTTATGGTATTTCAAAGTCGAAATATGCATATTTTTATTTCTCATTAATCGCGAAAAACAGCGAACATAACAAAATTATTCACGTTAAAACTACATGCCATGAGCTACAATTTGAAGTATGTACACCTCATTACAAAATATTTTCGTATTACAAAAATTGTTGAAAGTTGTCCAAAAAATTTAAATTTTCTTCCATTAAAAAAAAAAAAAAACACTGAAATACTTTATAATGCATTTTACGTACTTCAAGGCGTAACCCAGAACATGTAGTTTCAACGTGAACTATTTCATTTCGTTTATTTGTTTTTGTGGTGTACATGAACTAAAAACATGCACACTTTGACCTTGAAATGCCGTACTATGTAGAAAATGTTCTCACAGGTAACATCTGCATAAACAACACTATTTTATACAAATATAAAAATATGATTTCACCCCAGCTCATGAGATGTTCATTTGGCTTATTTTCACGACAAAAAAAAACGGTACTTAGGGTGACGAAATCTTAAAAAAAAAAAAAAAAAAAAAAAAAAAAAAAAAAAAAAAAAAAAAAAAAAAAAAAAAAAAAAAAAAAAAAAAAAAAAAAAAAAAAAAAAAAAAAAAAAAAAAAAAAAAAAAAAAAAAAAAAAAAAAAAAAAAAAAAAAAAAAAAAAAAAAAAAAAAAAAAAAAAAGTACATTGCTACAAAAAAATTCAGCTACAAATTATGGCACATTAGTGTCAAAACAGTAAAGCAAAAATTTTATATGAGTATTAGAAAACAATAAAACAATATTTTCGAAATCACTGCAAAACTAGGGAACAAGGCCTTAAGCAATATTCAATGTGTATAGATTGTACGCACTAAAAAGTTAACGTACGAGGTAACAACGTAACATATGTAAATTATTATTAATACAGATAAGTCGATATTCCAATGTGCTCACATTATCGCGAACCGCGTTAGTCAAATTGTTCGTAAGATTGGTCTTAACACTTAAGACTGATAATTAGTCAAACTTATATAAACTTATGTTTAGAAAAAAATAAGGCTACATAGTAAAAACAATTTCCAACATTCCTGTGTAACGATTTTGCGATATCTGCTTCCTTTCAGGATTTAAAATATTAAACTTGCAAAAAAATTATAAATAGGAACCCGTGGTCTTAACCAATATGCAGAGCCCAGGATTTTTCGCGAAAATAATTCTGCAGCAGTTTGTTTAAATGTCTTATGTGCACATCTGCAGCCTTGCTTCATGGTTAGGGCCCGGTAGTTTTCGCGAAAAGATTTTTGCCCCACTTTGTTTCAGTGTCTTACGTGCACACCTGCAGTTCAACTTCATGGCTATTGACAGAGTGTTTTTGTGCAGAGTCGTTATTCAATTGACTGTGCCAATCAGTACACGGATAACTGTCAAACATCACGTCTGTGATTTGCGGGTTTAACCTCCACACGCTGGGTGTTACGACAACGAATCACTGGCCTCGTAGCGGAGCTGCAGGTGTGCACGTAAGGCGCTGAAACAAAGTGCTGCAAAAATATTTTCGCGAAAACTACCGGGCCCTAGTCATGGTCAGTGATTGGCTGTTTGTAACTGTCAGTATCTAGGGTTCTACCCACAAATCACAGACGTATGGTGTCGCAGTAACCTAGTGCCTGTTGGCACAGTCAAATGAGCCACGTCAGTGCAATAATTAGAGACACTGGAAAATTGCGAAAATATTTAACATAGTCTCCAATAAACTGTAGCATCTCACACGTGACACGTGTGGACATTTTTATGGCAAATCACACACGTTCTGTGTTAAAACTGTACAGTTCTAATTGTGTCTGTTGAAGAGAGACAGTGCTTCATATAAACAATAGCCAATATAGGTGCAAAACCTTCAGTGTTATACATAGCATGTTGGAGCCTAGCAAACAATTAACTTTTCCCGCGACTTATCAGTGTCTCTAGTAATAATACATTCTGCCAATAACCATGAAGCAGAGCTTCATATGTGTACATAAGGCATTGAAACAAACTGTTCCCGCGAAAAATCGTGGGCTCTACCAATAAGTTAGTCTATTCTACGAACAAATGCACTTTACTGGTCTATTGTTATTTGAGAAACTAAAGTCATTATATTTATATTTACGAATCCATGTAGCAGTTCAATTCAAGTACAAATGAAAGTGAAGTGATGCTAGGAATCCAGTAAACACCGACAACCAATTGACGATGTACAGCTGACCGCAGAATAATTGTCAGAAATGTACACTCGTTTGTGGAACAGACTATACGACAGCAGATGTGCTTGTGCAGGGTGATTTGTTAGTAAACACGCGTCTGTATAAGGAACACCAATATTGTAGGTATTTACGGAAAGTTTCGTGGTAAGCCTACAAGAGCTGTTTACAAAGTGATCCGAGTGAAGTTTGCTGACGCTCTAAAAGTGAACTAAGCTTATTGCTTGCAATCGTTAAATCGCTTCCTGTCTAATATTTAGTGAGCGAACACTTGTGTGAACGAGAAATCTAGTTCACTTTGGTAGGTTACTTGCTGTAAACGCCTTTTGTAAACCTAACAGATACAAATACACAGGAAAGTTTGCAAATCAAAACTTCGCAGGCGTAATATATTTGTAAGCTTTAATTTAAAATGACATTGACAGCTATACGTCCTGCCCTGTAATTATGTATTTTACGATTCTTGGTAGCGATCTCTGAAGGTTTCTTGCACTGGGAAGTTTTGGACATAACAGATCCCTTATATTTTGTTGGCAATAAAAACTGTGTTGTGTGACGAATAAGTTAGGGTGTCACCCACAAGTTACGTAGCAAGTCTGTAAACGGAAATCAATTTCGGAAATATTATATTTTTTGGTGGCTTAAACTTGTGCATTTATTTCCTTGCACTGCGTTCTCTACTGTCGCCATTTTTCATTTATTGAAACTTGTGTTGTCTGTAAGTTCATTGTGTTCTGTAAGTCTGTTTTGTCGGTGTGTTATACGTAAAAAGAAACTATGTTCGTTTTAGAATAATTAAAGTTTTGTCCTCTTAACTGGATGAGGTTAATTTAAGTGTTTGTGTTTCGATCTTGCAGTTTGCCTAATTCCCTGGGATACTTTATTTTTTTGTTTCTGCAACGGTACATTAAGTCCAGCTGTCCTGGAGTTGCAATATGTCGTCGGCGTGATCGTCGCACAACATAGGGTTTGATTGGTAACAATAAAATACGAATGACGTATGTCCACAAACCCATAGTGTTACTATTTTGCTATTGTGGTACTACTGGGGCCCGTCACTGATAAGGCCATGCTCATCTGTTTCTATTCTTTTCGCGGTAATTAATTTCTAAAGCTTAAACGACAGCAGGTATCACAAATCTGCCTGACAGTTTTGTTTAAAATGTGTTTTTTTTTTTTTCGTAATAGCTAATTTTTTCAAGAACATATCAAATTTCTTCTAATACGTAAATTAACAAAATGTTTAGTTAGTTACATAATTAGTTAAAAAAAACATTCTTTGTATTAAATATCTTTAAAAAAAATAGTCAAATGAGTGAAAATAATTTTAAAGAAAACTGCAAACAAAGTTGTGATATCTGTTATCTTCAGGCTGAAACAATAATTACCGTAGAAATAAGAGATCATGGTCTTAAGAGTTAGCTTTTTTTATGTTCGAGGCACGGAAACAGGAAAGGCGATAAGTCGAATATAACACGTCCGTCAAACACCTCATCGCCTCTAGGAGCGAAGGACTAAACTAGCGTGCAGTGTTTTCATAGAAATCATTTTTCAACGGGCTTCGAGCGGTGACCCTTTTTTTTTTATTTGTGGAAAGTCTGTGGTAAAGTCCAATGCAGGTTTCCGTGATTTAGTTTTCCGATTACGGTTCATATTTTCTCAGCTACAGCAATGTGATAAAGTCATTTTTAACACTTTTGAGGAGCTTAAAAATCATGTTTTTAATAGGCAGTCGGCATTTTTTCAAATCATAGTGAGACAGTTTGAAGTGTGTCTTCTTTTCGTAGATAAACGCGCTACAGCAAGTCTTAGGCGCCAGGTCCATAAACGCAGGTCTACAGTAATTTTAATTTTTGTATTTTTATTTTTATGTTAGTACCAGATATGTTTCCCTTATTTTAGACATAAATTGTGACTGAATTTTACACTCATAATATTTGTGGGTAATGGCTCGAAAATGTCAAAATTAGCATGTTTTGGTTTTATGTACGACACTCAAACCAACTGACATACCATACTGAAAAAAATCCACAGTAAATAACAACGTTGCAGGGTAGGCTACAAGTTGACATATGTAAAAAAAGAAAGTTAAATATTTTTGTATTGAAAGAAAAACGCTGAAATTTGAAAAGAAAACGTGAAAAATTCAACAATATTTTTTAAATACAAATATATTTTATTTTATGATTTTTTACGTACGTCAACTTGTAGCCTGCAACATTGTTATTCAATGCGAATGTTTTCAGTCCGGTATATCAGTTCACTTGTCGTACATAAAACTATAACATGCAAATTTTGACATTCTCGAACCATTACGCGAAAACTATGAGCGATAAAAAATTGTCCATGAGATCAAAATTTAGTCACAATTTACGTTTAAAATAATAAAAAAAAATATACCTGGTACTAATATAAAAATAAAACCATGACGATTAATAAGGTTGTAGAGCGCGTCCTTATGAAGCGTTTATCTCCGTATAGCGCGCACATCTCCTGGGCTATGTCCTTCTACAAGACTATGTTTAACAACCACAGCTCACGTCTTGTTACATTTGTACGACGTCCGGGACGTGTGCAAACCCAACACAAAACTAACATGCAGCCAAATGGAGGTCACGCTGTTGCCAACTTGAGAACGGGAAATAAACCAGTACCTCAACTGTTTCCTGATAACTGACACTGAGGTAAGGAGAACACATTAAAAAACCCTCAGTCATTTGGAGTATCTTTGTACTATTTTGGTGCACACTGTAGCAGACAACTATTTTTATAAAATGTTGTGTCTATACTTCATTTTAAATTAAACTAGGCCGGTGGTACAGTTCTGGCGGGTACAAAATTCCTCATTGTGACTGTAAGCATGAATAACTACTTAGCAGAACTTGAACCATGTTTCCATCACATTTATCTAAATCGAAGCGTACTCAACTGAATAGCGCAAATCTTACGTAACAATTCTAAATCAAGTGAACAGTAAGTGTGGCGGTAAAAAAATCACAACAGGATAGTATTACTTTATTACTTGTAAGCAGCAACCTCGATAAGAGACAATTTGTACTAAGCTGCGCTCATTTCTTAACCGACGACAGCTGAGATTACCGACGAGTGTTCTATTTTCTGCTGAAGATGCTGATCAAGAACTGATGAACTGGGATTTGGCGTCCGGGTTGGAGGCTATACTTCCGGCTGTGTGGATGACGTAGACAGTCTCAGCAGAAGCAGACGAAACAAAATGGCAGGGTCGCGTGACGAAAACAGTCTACAAATTTAAACCTTTACTATTTCTGGAGACAACCAGACAGTCATTTGTAACTTATATTTACGACTAGTATGCATGACATCACACTTTAATCTATATCATCATCAATTGCATGATCAGAATGGAAGTAAAGAAAGCAACAAGACCACAAATATGTATTGTTGCAAATTAGTTTTACTAATACCTTATACGCCTACACTGTTGTAGCCTATAGTAAGCACGAATTTGGCTACATTCGTGTATTTATTTGACTGAAAGCAGTTAGGAGACTGGCGTAGATATCTAGGAACGCCATGTGTCAGTCAGTTTTATCGGCAACGGAACAAAGCGGAATATTCGTCAGCAGCAGTCTTCAGAAGAAATACCTAACGATGCCGGACATGCCCGAGATAGTGATGGCAGTGGACATGTTCTTTCCATTCTGATTATCTGCGTATGTTATGTAACCTGTGAATGTTATGTATATTCTATGTATGTTCTAGGTAGATTAAGCGAAACATTGTAAATTGTACTCATTTGATAAGGTATAGGCCTATATCCTAGAGCTACACTAACTCAATTAGGATCAACAGAACGCAAATAAACAAAAACGCGAAGTTAATAAATTAAAATGCGAAATTGGTTGGTTTTACTCTTTAAAATTAAATTACTTCTCTCTTTTCCATGCCTAGTTAAATGTAATTGTACTATGGTTTCGTCTCTTATTACATCCGTTAGCAGTGAAACTAGCGGAAGAATTTTCCCTGTGTCAAATATTCCCATAAGAAAACACATTTTCTTTCTAAACTGTAGTAGAATTAACCTTAGTACAAGATAATAATGCTCCAGTCGTATTTGTATTTTTTTTCTCATCTCTGCGACAGTGGGATTGTTGGCGACACTGGTTCTCTTGACGTTATCAGCGACAGACGTATCGCTCGGCCTGTCATGCCCGAGAAACACAAACACTGCATCACTCGCAGCTTCATGCTTACTGCTGGCAGTTTTACCAACGTTATAGCAAACCTACAACTGACACGAAAATAACCAGGTTCCAAACAATAGTTTTCTTTACTAAAATTCCATGCGACCGGATTTACTACACTGCAATAAATTATTTGGTTGTTCAACATTGAATTTCGTCTAGTACGTAAGGAACCTTGCTAAATACTAAATAACTTACTCGACAGCTTTTCAAATGAATCATAGTCACTAAATTTGAAACAGAGAATGGTCACAGATTCTCTTGTGAAATGTCAACATTCTTTACTCGAGATAAGTGATTTTTGCTGATGACCGATGAAGGTTTATCATTGTTTTAATTTGCTGAAACTACTAAACCATGAATACGAGAAAAACCACTGGTGATGATCAGTGGATGTTCACTGATTCCTATTAAGAGTATACTTAACTACTACATTACCAGGCGGAGCACAACCTCGGTCAGTGAATTGCTAGTTATCATAACATTCAAGGATAAAAGTTATTTGTATTTTTTAAAAAAAATTAATGAATTTTTAAAATTTTCAGTTTCAGATTTTTTTTAAAATACAAATAATTTTTTTTATTTTTATGAGCATTACATTGTAGCCTGCAATGTCTTTATCCACTGAGATTTTATTTGAGTTTAGTATATCAGTTGGATTTAGTGTAGTCCTTAAAACGGAAACATGCAAAATATGACTTTAACAAACCATTACGCGAAAACTACGAGATAAGAAAATTTCATAAGAGCCAAGAGCCAAATTTAGTCACATTTTGTGTCTAAAACAAGAAAAAAAAAATATCTGGTACAAATAAAAAATAATAAAATGGTGATGAAAATTGCGGTAGGCCACGCCCTTAAAGTACGCACTTCCCTACACCTATCATAATAAACTTAATGTATTTATTGTGGCTATAGAAGGAAAGTTTCTATAGTTGTGAAATGTTTACACTAGTTTTAGTAACATAAAAGTTTTCGTATTTAAAATAGTAAAGATGAAGGCATATTGGCTCACAGAAAATTGTCAACAAACAGTGCTCAGTTCCCCCTGAACAACCTATAGACACACGAGATTTAATATAAAACGTCTGCGAAAGAAGCAATGCCTTGTCCGCTAACAATCCAAACACTGCACTGACTGTACCGTAAAAAAGGTACATTTACCAACACACATTAAAGTTACCGCCTACCTTGCGTCGTTTCACGCGTCAGAGCCTCACAAGTGACGGAGTTATAAGGGTGACCTTGAAGTGTGCATTAAAAGCCACATCGCCACAATCAGCCAAGTCCTGAAGTAACGTGCAAGACTACAGCCGATACATTTTACTATGGGACTTAAAAGAGATGCCGAAATGATTTTATTTTGGCGAAAAGTCTGTAACAAAGTGTAGAGCTGCGCGTTTATATCTGAGTTTCGCACACAACTGGTTAATACATGCTGAGGTGTGGCAGTTAAAAAAGGCTGTTATTAGATATGTTGGGGCTTCGAAACAGAGGTTTTAATGACATTCTGTACTTGTCCAAAGTGTGTTTCCTTATCGTACATTATTACAATGCGCGCGTGTGGAATAGTTTCTGTAAAACCACGTATTTCTCCGATATTACAAGGCATTTGAAGTGCGTAGTAGCCGGCATTCTTACAGTAATATTCCCTAACTAGAGCCTGATGTTTGATGGAAAGAATTTTCCGCCAACTTTATTTCAGTATACCTTACGTGCACGCTATGTCAATATTGGCAGAATGTATTCTTACGAAGACGTCACTAATTGTACTGTGCCTATCACAAGAAGGTTGCTGCGACACCACATATCTATAATTTGCGAATATAACACAAAGACGCTGATATTTTGGAACATACTATCATTGACATAGTTTGCCAAGTGTATGGAATTTCAAGCGGCTTGTGGAATTTTGCGTGGAATGTATGCCTGTGCGGAATTTGTACGGAATACTCCATTTGAAAATAAAAAGCTAGTTTGTTACATAATTTTATCATTTATACGCGTAGTAAACTGTCCTATGTGAATATTTACCCATTCTAACTGAAAACTAAAGTGAAGGCTAAACAGGGATTTTTTTGCTTGACGACTCACTTTCCTCTTAATGTTAGGGTGAACTCGCTTTGTCAAGTTGCCAGCATGTATGTAGAACAAGAATGCATTCACTTCTAGGTGAGTTTTTCACAGTGTGCGGAATTGTGTGGAATTTGGTTTCGGTGTCTGTGGATATTTAGATGGTTCATCTGGCAACACGGCATTGACCATAAAGCACAGATGCAGACGTGCACGTAAAGCCCAGTACACACGGTTACCTTTTTTGAGCAAGAAAGTGTACATCTTCTTGCTCAAGGCGACTTGCATCGTGTGACTGACTGAATTGTATGCAAGTAGCATGCATGCTTCTAGCTGGAATCATTTAGAGGCGGTTCTAATTTTCATGCACCTTCTCGTGCAAGTTGTTTACGTTTTCATTTGGATCGTTCACGTACATTAATTTATTCTAAATGGCTTTTAATTGAGAGTAGAACACAGACTGAAGCCTTGTGTAGTCACAAAACATTTATTTATCAATTTCTATATTGTATATAACTGATATCTTTTACCATTTAAAATGACAAATTCCATATCCTTGTTAATTATGATAGCAAGAAAAATAAAATTAAAAATATTAGAAAATAATAAAAAAACAAAAAAGGCCCTCATATTTCTAGCCTTTTATGGTATGTAGGTACATTCAAGCTAGCACACAATACTACCGTGTGTACGGTACATTCATGAAGTTTGTATACAAGGAGGTGTACACTTTCTTGTTCGTCTTATCATGATCACCACCTTGGTCAAAAAATATAACCGTGTGTACTGAGCTTAAGACACAGAAATAAGTTGGCGTAAAATTATTTTCACTAAAAATCTAAGGCACGATCCCTATCTTACATGGGAAGTTTGTTTCGCTTTATATACAACGCAAAATTACCGCACGGGTACAGAACATTGGCATATGCGACTGTGAATTATCGTACGCTAGGGGCAATTATCGTACCATATACGCAACATTTTCTGCATGCCTCGTAAACGAAAGTTAAACGGAAACGCAATGTTCGAAATACGTTAGAGAAGTTAACTACTATCAACAGTCATCGGTGGTATAGTGCTTAGCGTACTGAGCCACTCAAGCTAGGTGCAATATTGGTTACTTATCCCACTCTCGCAAAGAAATATTAATACCGTTAGTTAAATTTCAGACAATATGAGGTATGATTACAAAAATAACTGTACACTTGTGATTGATGAGACGTATACCAATGCTCATGAAGTATTTCCAAGCTAGCAAGTATTTTCTGATCATTCACAAATAATTGGCACTTGTAGTCTGTAGCGTCATCTAGCACACAACCCTGTGCAGTTGTCGACAACTGCAGTCCTATCTCCCAACAATCCACGAACCGCCACGTGCAATAACTTTTCGTTACACGTACAGCCTACATGTCACTTTGCTTCATTAACAAGTATAGGAATTTTAGCTCGATGTTGTCCACTGTAGACATAGCTATGTTGAGACGATGTACTCGTGTGTATAGGAGGGTTCAGTCGAGAACCTGGGAGAGATACTGAACACCATATCATAGGACACAGGTACATGGACGTCATCTCCGAGTCCTCTAGGTCCTACAACATCCCTCGCTTTCTATACTATAATGTTACAATACTGAGAGGTGATGGATGGTATAATATAAAATGTTTTGTGCCATAACATACCCTTGAAAACACTGTAGTTTCATGCACCATATATGATTCGCTGATATAGTTCTGACACAACGTAGCTGTCTGAAGACCAATAACAGGCGTCAAACATTACAACATCGGGATTCCTATTGGCTCAGTCAAATAGGGTAACAGCTCCACGTACAAGCTAAAGCCAGTGAGCTTTTGATAAGCTGAACGTGCGTTGGAACCCAGCAACAGTCAAGTTTTCCCGCGATCATTTCTAACAATATTATATTATGTTATGTACGTGAACAAACAACTGGCACTTCTGGCTCTTGAAGCTAGTGCATATCAAGCTATGCAATGCCAACATAGGAACAAAGCAGTGCCCAGTAGTCGTACATTGTCAACTAACACTGCTCACTAACCTTGCCCCTCGTGCCATTCGAGCATCAATTATCGTGCAATAATGACTTGGTGGTTGAATTGCACTACCTTCACGAAGAAAAATTATCAAAAAAACCTACATAGTTGACAGTTTGTAACACACGTGAAAGTACAGCAATATAACGTAACAGACACATCCACGACACATGTTCAAGTGATCCAAAACTACTTTAAGTTAAGTTCGTTATAAACTTCGGTGATATTTCATCAATTGTTAGTGTGAGAAAAATGTTAAAAATCAGATTCATATTTTTACTACTAAGCCGATAGAAGTTCAATTAAATATTTAGAGTTACTTAAAATTATTATAATTTAATTTTAAATATTTCGCAATACCAATTAAAAAATATCCCTACACTACCGTGTTTATCTGCATCTTCCAACACATTTTAAAGATACAAGCACACGATAAAAACTCTGGAAATTAACAAGGGGTTTAAGAATGGTTATATTAAATGTTAAGGTAAAATTCAAAGAAACAGTAGCCAAACACTGGCTGAAGGCGAGCGCATTTTCACACTCCAGTCAAACTTAATCGTGAAGTTGATGTGACTGCAAGATACACTTAAGCTATTACATACCATTGTTACTTGTTAATTTTAAATTGTTCCTTGCCTCTTGTACGCTACTATAAAGCCCAGTACAGACACTTACCCTTTTTTAGCAAGAAGGTGTACACCTTCTTGTTCACGTTGACTTGCATCGTGTGACTGACTGACTTGTATGCAAGTAGCATGCATGCAACTTCTTGCATTATAGCTAGAATCATTTAAAGGTGGTTCTAATTTTCATGCACCTTCTCGTGCAAGTCGATTGTTTCTTTTCATTTGGCTCGTTTTCGTACGTTAGTTTATTCTAAATAGTGTTTATTTGAGAGTAGAACACAAACTGAAGCCTTGTATAGTCACAAAAAATGTATTTACCATTTTATATCCTGTATATAACTGAAGTATTTTATAATTTAAAATGATAAATTCCATATCCATGTTAATTATAATAGTAAGAACAATCAAAAAATTAAAAAAATAAAATAAAAATACAAAAAAGTGCTTCATATTTCCAACTTTTTATTCTGGCATATAGGCACATTCACGCTAGCACGCAAGAACTACCGTGTGTACTGGGCTTAAGAAGAGTGTACCTGCTCCTATAAGTCTAATGGTCTCACAACTCAGTGTTGTGTATAGTCACTGCTTATTACTGCTAGCCTTGGAACACTACCACGATACGCCACTGGGCATATGTGTGTTCGAGTCCAGTAAGCGCCACTGAATAGGCCGATAACTCGCCACTTTCATTCAGTGCTGACCTTACCATTTTATGACGTAATATTAAAAAATAAAGGTGTATCGTTCATGCTTGTATCTTTTTGAAAGATTCTTTGCGAAGATCTTCATACCTGTAGACGATTGATAAAACACCCATTTTGGTCAGCGAAGAAACAAGTTTTAGAGATAAATTGAGGACCTCTTAGCAGATATACACGCCTGTAACATTCTTTGATGTTTTCCGTGAGTAAACGTCATGCACAACGAGTAATTTTAGAATAATCTTGTAACAGCCTAAGTTATTAACACCTCTTGGCGGCCATCTTCAGCCTGTAAACGTAAGTTACGCTTGGTGTTGTTCACAATCAAAAAGCGTAAGCACAGGACATCTTACATAACAGTAGAAACCGTAGCTACCTTGTGCAAAAGTGAATTCGCAATTGAATTCTTAATGTATAGTTCAGCCAGTGGAATTTTTTGGATGAATCTGAAGCAGTCGTTCTATTCAGAATACATCAGATGGCCGTTTGAATATACTTGGAAGTGGAATCGTATTTGGAGATAATATGAAGTACAGGAACAAAGCCTCAATAAATTGCATAGTGTAAACCATTATTTACAATTTATAACCGTAGTATTTACCATAAAAAATTTGTTATTCTCGTTTGGTTTTACTGTCGTGTAGTTTGGAGGTTAAACCAACATGGCGGACATTCAATAAATCCTTTGTTATGATTGGTTGTTGTCCTATGCGTTCGCACAAGAAATGGAATTAAAATATTATAATTTCCTATGTCAGTAACTCAATGCACATGAGCAATTTTGAGCAGTGTTGTGAATGCATTGGCTCGATGCGAATGTCCTATGTATAGGGACTGGAAAATTTCGCGAATTAAATATCCTGTGGGCTAGAATCCATTGTACTGTGCATACTCAAGCCACGACTATTCGTCAACTAACTGCTACTCAGTGGAACAGCAGACAATGAACGAATGGGCTTGAGTATTCATGATACAATGGATTCTAGCCTACATGACATTGAATTCGCGAAATTTAAGTCCCTACCTACGTCCTATCCTTACTGTTATTTCATCAATTGTGAACCCAACCTAAGTTCAGTAAGCATGTGTATGTATGTTTCTTGAACGAGTTTGGGATCGCTGCAGTGTTACTGTGCAAGAGAGAAGTACAGTATGTTTGATTACTGCTTGAAGAACGTCGCCAGGGAAGATATGGTGGGGCCGGCCTGGCGCGTCGACCTAGGCCAGGTAGTCTTGTAAACAAAACAACCAGCCAGGGCCACTCAGACATCACCTGCCTTATGCCCTAGGCTATTTTGTCCCTGCACGACCAGAGGCTGTGGTTGCCTGGAAGCAGATAGTTACGTCGCAGGTGGGGCCTTTCTCCGTGAGTTCAGTTACTGCTGGAAACAACTCAACAATTCCACTAATCACTACATATTTTATCTTCTTCACTGACTTGATACTTTAGGAACGGTTGGCAGGTCTGCCAAGTACTAAACATAACCTCCAATTAAGGCCTATACGCTATTGAATATTTTAACATTTTACTTGACGTTTCCGTTACTTTATGTATTTCGTCAATACACAATACAAATTTAAAGTTAAAGTAACGACAATTAAAAACAAGTGGAAATCTGGTTATTGGAACGAAAATATTGTGATATAAATCGTTATATATTTACCATAATAGCATATCACGTAGATATTAAAATAACGAACCCAATTATCAATATTTTTTTCATTTATCATAATATTTTTCAGAACAAAAGCAACGCCATCTGTTGACGTAACTTTTTTTTAAAGTACATTTACGAATGTTTCTCCATTGCTACCTTCAAGGTTTTCCGAGTACATTTAAGAAAAACCTATTACGTTTTCACGAAATCACAATATCGGAGAAAAAACTGTACTCGGAAGTAAACAATTTTAGTTTTTGCATACATAATCAGCTGGTTCTTTGCGAACGGCCATCTTGACTTTGACTTTAGGTTTCAGTTTGTCGGAAACGTAAAGTCAAGGCTGCTTGACTTCAGCATTGACGACGCCATTGTGTACGATTCCATTAGAAGCCATGTTTCGAAAGCTATCGTGAAGTCAAATGCTAAAGTTTTCAATTGTGTATAACTTGCGTAAGTGCTTTTGAACATCTTGAAACATTCATGAAATGGTTACGCGAATGTAAAAAAAGTAACTATAGTGTAAAACACTTTCGGGATTTAAAAAACCTACATAGAATGAGTATAATCCGACACAGGTGTGGAATTTATTCTTAAATCGAACGTGATTTCTAATTTGTTTGCGAAAATTATTTATATTTAAGCATTAATACTCACAACATTTTATTTTTAGTTGTAAAGTAAGTGTCCTACACAAGACGAGATCAATTATTTATTTGTTTTTCCATGTCTTTTTCTAACATTTCGAGAAAATAAATACGAATGTAAAATCAAGTAATTTTTAATGATAATTTTCTCGTTTTAAGTATATATTCTCTGATGTTCTGATGTAAAGCCATGAATATAATTTCTGTAAACGTTTTTTTATAGAGGATAGATGAATCTCGCCCCAACGTCTGTTTTTGCTGGCACTATGTCCTCTAGAGCTCCAGCACTCTCAGTTGTTATCAGTAGTCGCACGAGATGTGAGCCGCGAAAGCCATCCTCAGTGACCATATGTGATCGTCAGCAGTAACAGAATGTGTCATCTGTCTGCTGGAGTCACTCAAGAAGCCAGCTGCAGATATTAGTACAAACACAGACAGTGGCGATTTGACGGGTAAGGCTGGTTTCACAACACAAACATTCCATAAATAGGTAGGTTGAGTTCTGTACTTGCCGAACCTACAGAATATGGCACCACTGACTTCTTTGTTCAGGTAGGGGGAAGTCTCACAATGTTTTCAGACTTTCCTGTGACAGATCAGTGTGTCTACTGACTACACTCAGGACAATAACGTGTAACAACATTCTTGACATCAGGTATTCACAGTCTTCGAATATACTGTACTCAATGGCTCAGGGGAGAAAGTCATGTTCTGTGACAGTTCATTTCATTGCAGCCGTCAGTACTTTACCTGTACCGATGTGAACATATACCACACCTGCATTTTACAGTCCATCCTATGTGAGAGTATATAATAAATCGTGAATACGCCTGTCCATTCTTGTGTTATAATTTAATTTGCAGTAAATTGTCTGATGTTGGCTTTCAAAAAATTTGTACACTTCGTTAGAATTGTGCATAGTTATAGAGGTCAGATTGTTACAGTTTTATTTGCAGGAAATAGCCGTACACACGACCGTGATAAACTTGTTCTTCCGGGAAGCCACGGCGGGACATTAATTAGAGCCACGATTTTATGGCGAAAAGATTTTTGCAACATTCGGTTTCGATGCGTCATGTGCACACCTGCAGCTCTGCTACATCGTCTGTGGTTGGATGATTTTACTCTCACTGGCCTTGGCAAATTATAGACGTACATACTCACAATAATCTTATTCTGATTGGTGCAGTCAAATGAGAAACGTGTCTGAACATAGACACGCTGCCAATAACCTTGAAACAGAACTGCCGATGTGCACGTGAGTAACTGAAACAAAGTGAGGCAAAAATCTTTTCGCGACAAAATCGTGGCCCTAGTCATTGTTTAAAGCTGCACACATACACACGCACACGCGGGCATTTTCTTATAAGCGAACATACAAATTCAATCATTTGAGAATACAACATTGTTCGTAGACTGCTGTTCTCAAATACACGCCCTGTCTTAATTTCTCGTATTATTAGGGAAAGGAAAAATTCGCTACTTGAATGATCCGGGTGTGAGAATTCATTGTCCTATGCATAGAGACGGGAAAAATTCGCGGGTTGACTGACATGTAGGCTAGCCTCCAAGGATATATGAGTAGACAGTAAACAACAGCTGTTCATTGGCTGCTCGCTGACACAGTGAAATGGGCCCGCATTAAATTACATTGTTATTATTGGCTCGTCGACTTCAAGGTGGTGTCAAATATGTCAACGGCCAATTGGGAACGTGGCACGAGCTTACAGTTGCTGGAATTCTAGCTTGTGCCTGAAAGAAAACGCGAATGAATTTTTCAGATCTCTACCTATGCATATCAAGCCTCGACTATTCGATCATTGTACGTGTTGTTCCAGTGAGTAGCAGCTAGTGGACAAATGGTCGGGGCTTGAGTATACACAGTACAGTAGATTCTATCATGCCGGTCACTGAGCTGGTGAAATATTACTTTCCTACTTATTATTTATAATGACAGTTGAAAGTAGAGTGTAAAGTTGTCTGCTTGCTAGGCTCCTGTGTTATGTGCATAATACTGTAGGTTTAGTATCGGCATTAGCTATCGTTCATTAATGTCACTGTTTCTCTCTCCAACACGTCCAGTTAGATAGATTTAGCACAGAACATGAGTGATTTGACCCAAAACTCTTCACACGTGACAAGTTGGCTCATCTAATAAGAGTGGGCTAAATATACTACAGTGTATTGGAGACTATGTTGACTTCAGATATGTTCGCGACTTTCCATTGTCGTTGAATATATGTCCATCAGCCTACGTGGAGCTATCAGTGATGGTAAGGAAGTTGGCATTTTGATGCAGGGGATATATTAGAAAAAAGGGGGGTGGGGTTGACGTGGGCACCCTCACGCGCTCAGCCCATGAGTCACCGCCCTCTCCCACACTCCTCTTTGACCATGGCCATCGATCCCTCGTGAGCTGACTTGGCAGCGGGATGTCCGCCTCTAGGCCTGTGTTGGAGCCAGTGATTTTTGCTGAAAATAATTCTGCAACAATTTGTTTCAGTGCCCTATGTGCACATATGTTCTCTGCTTCCTGGTCGGTGATTGGAAGTTTTGAACTTTCGGCGTCTCGGGGTCATACCTGCAAATCACGGACGTGTGGTAACATTGTCCTGGTTGGTGCAGTCAAATGAGCCACGCCTCTGCCCTATTATATTCTGCCAATTACCACGAACCAAGAGTTACAGGTGTGCAGGTAAGACACTGAAACAAGGTGTTGCAATATTCTTTTCACCAAAGATCACAGGGTCAAGTCTGTATACTGTCGCGCATAGTGCGTACTGCTCTTTCTCTGTGTCTATTTGCCTTGTATACATCTGGTTCTCTCTGTGTGTACGTGTTCCTTCACAACTAGCTCAGCCTCACTCTATAGTAATTAAGAGTGCAAGGTGTATAATTCAGCGCTAAAAACACCAGTTCAGATTTGTAGGTTTCTCGAAGACAATTTGCAAAAATAAAATAATAAAACAACAATCCTAGGCAATAGTTTTTGCCAACTTTCTGAGCAAAATATTTTTCTCGAGTGACGTATGTCTGAAGAACAGTCTATGACGCAAGAGATCGCGCTTAACAAATGCACCATTCTGGGTAAATGTTTGCTCATAAAGTTGGCAAATATACTTATCAAGGATTGTTGTTTCGTAGTTTTTCTATACTGACTTTCAAAAAGTGTAGATCTCAATTGCATCAGGAATGTGCAAAACGGACCAAGTCCAAGGTGTAGATTGTTGGGAAATAACAAAAAAAAATCTTATTATAGTGGATCTGAGAGTGAAACAGGTTATCAAAAATGTATTTATCTACCACGCCCTCTTAAGCTTTGCCAAAGAGCGAGGAATGCACAAGGGTAGCGTGTTAGACTCGTATACGAGAGGTCAGTGGTTCCATGTTCATCATCAGATCCGGCTACTTACTACTCTTAATACTAGTACTACTTAGTAGTTTAGTTTTCCCGATTCGGTATATAAAGGGATTGATTCTTTAAGGCCTTGTTCCTTAGTTTTGCAGATATTTCGAAAGTATTTTTTTTTGTATTGCTCCCTAATACTCATATAAAAATTTTACTTCACAGTGTTGACATTAATATGTCATAATTTGTAGCTGAATTTTTTTAGTAGCAATGTACTGAAATGTTTTTTTTTTTTTTTTTAGATTTCGTCACCCGAATTACCGTTTTTTTTCTGTCGTGAAAATAAGCCAAGACGAAGGATGGTTTTTTTTTTTTTTTACTGACGAATGGTACATTCTTTTTAAAAACGCGTCCACAGTATTGTGCATTATGTGACTGCACATTGGCTAAACATTTTTTCAATTCTTTAGGTTAAAAAGTATTTGAGTTATTGGCACCAGTCTGAAAAAAAAGGAACAAGCCCTCAATAAAGACCCTCTCTCTCCTTTCTCAGTCGTGTGTCGCTATCTGTAGTGACCTCAGTACTGTCGACATACCTAACCATCTATCTGTTCCTCTCTTATCCCTTCCCGTACATCACCATGTGTTTATGTGTCTGTATATATGAACACACGACAATACCTTATTTTCTAGTTTTCACTTTTGATTTGCCTGTTGTTCTTCTGTGTCTTCTTCGCTGTTTCGCCCAGTCTTAGGGCCGCGGTGGCCGAGGGGTCAGGCCTCTCGCCTCCCACCTAGGCGATCCGGGCTCGATTCCCGGAGAGATCGGTCCCCGGATCTTAGTATGTACTCCTCGCCTGCGCTAAAGACCTCGTTGTTAAGCGCTGACCAAAATCTCTTCAATTCACTTCGTCCAGTCTTGACGTCCGTGAAGTTGTCATATAGTCTTGTATGTAATCTGGTCTTTGTCTTGCCGTGTTAAGGACGCGATCTACCTCAATTATCATCACCATTTTTTTTTATTTATTATTTGTACCAGATATTTTTCTCTTATTTTAGACACAAAATGTGACTAAATTTGGCTCTTATGAAATTTTTTAATCTCTCGTAGTTTTCGCGTAATGGCTTGTTACAGTCTTATTTTGCATGTTTCTGTTTTAAGGACTACACTAAAACCAACGGATGAACCAAACTACAAAAAAATCACAGTGGATAAAGACATTGCAGGCTACAATGTCATGCTCATGAAAATAAAGAATGAAATTTATTTGTATTTTAAAAAAATATTGAATATTTCAAATTTATTTTTTTAGTTCCAGTTTTTTTAATAAAAATAATTTTTATTATTAATTTTTATGAGCACGACATTGTAGCTAGTAACCAGCAAACGTACGTCCACAACACTTGTAATTAAGTCTTTTAAGACATCACGCACATTGGAAGCATTATTTTAAAGTTTTAAACTTGGTTATAATCAGCTTTTCCTGACGTTCATTTCTCTAGATATAATATATCATACATATTATGTACTGGATTCCTTCGTAACTGATGTCTACTGCTACAGTGTCGGGTTCAATAATTGACAGGGTCACCGCTTAAAAGTCCCACGATAAAAACGTTACGTTGCGCGCGCATTTATGACTTAGGCATAGATGTGCTGGCCGGCCTCGTTCGTAGCGCCTCATCGATCTTCACCTCACACACACACACACACACACACACACACACACCCTGCACCAGACTGTCGCCTCGGATCCCGTCGAACCAAGAATAGAGACAACTAGGGCCAGGAACATTTCGCTAGTTCAATGACCCGCATGCTAGAATCCATTGTACTATGCATACTCAAGCCACATCTATTTGTTCATTGTCTGTTGTTTAACTGAGTAGCAGTTAGTGGACAAACAGTCGGGTCTTGAGTATGTACAGTATAGTTGAACAGGTCAGTTATATTCGGCCAGGCTCGGCACCTTTCACAATATTGCTGTCGGACAAGAATCATTTACTGCTCTGAAGTGAGAAAAATATTGTTACAGGAATGAACAAGATGAGAAAAAATTATGAGTAGATGTATAAAAAGTTTTTTTTTGTTATGAAAATACTTATTTGGTTACAGGTTTACGAGTATTTCAACCAGTAGCTCGTATAGCAATGTGGGCTTCACCGACACTTACAATAAAGTAAGTGAGGTTTTGTATGTAGGTCCAAAAGTACTGAGCCACGTTTAAGATAATTTATCGTGTAATTCTCTACCCATGCTGTCGCCTGGACTCGCAGGTGGGCGCCTGGAACCATGACAGAAGCAGGGAGGGGGGTAAGGGGCAGGATTCCCCGGGCCCCCAACCTGAATAGGGCACCGGCCCCTTGCCCTGAGTAGACGAAAATTTGTTCTAAAATTTTTTTCGCATGTTAGGGGCCCTCAAACAACTTCCTGCCCCAGGCCCCCAGAAACCTTGCTGCGGCTCTGCCTGGATTGTTTTGTCTGCTTGAGACCTTGAAATGATAAGGGCTACACTGCCTTGCACACCTTTAGTCCTATCGCCCCTATGCTCTAGTCGATAAACTGGTGCGCAGTGTTATCGCGGGAACTATGGCGACCTTAACATTCTATCAGTGGAAAGTTAGACCTAAGTTACTTTGTAAAACCCGCGATTAGTCTCCTATCAATTTAAGTCTGTGATACAGGCATTCGAAAACGCAATTTTTAGCCATTAATATTTCAAATGCACTTGATATGAAAATATCAGAAAGTTCCTTTTTTTAAATAGGGGGCATATGTTTTCTTTTTATAGGTAAGCATACTGTGAACATGTATGGTAACCGACCACACACTGTGGTGTAACATAACAACATGATAACCACTGTGCAGGCTTCATAGAATGTGTAAGCCTCTGTACACTGTGCTCGCTAAGTTACCAGCAGAGAGAAGTCACGTGCAGTTGGCGGCAGTAAGTGACCAGTGTATCACATGTATACACAGTTCAAATGTTTACCATATTTTGTTACTGAAGTTCCAAGTCTTAGTTAGGGCCACGAAGTAGGGTAGATCTATAAAATAGCTACATGTCTGTTCCACACTTATACACTAGAGAATACAGTACACAACTAGGACACGGCCTAAATACACGTGTTAAAACAAGTTTAGTTGAACACATTCGACAGCCATGTTTGCTCACAGTTAAAACTAAACATATTTGCAAGGTTACACACCTAAAACGAATTAAATCAGTGAACTTTCTAAATTCAATAAACGTTGAACGTTAAGTGTATCATATTAAATAATTATCACATAAGCATTCAACGTGCGTGACTTTTTAGTTATAATATTCCATCTAACTGCAATGCTGATGTGTGTGTGTAAAACTGAGGAGCAAACTTTCAAAACCAGACATGTCCACCTTATCTAGCTGTAGAAAAAAGTGAATAAACATTATGTTTTATAGCACTAACTGAGAATAAACATACCCGTTTCAATAAGACGTGTTTTTTTTTTTTTTTTTTTTTTTTTTTGGTGGAGCCTGAGTTCATACTCGTATCTAACACACCTTGTTTATTTAGAAAGGACATTTTACTCATTTTCGGGATTTTGGACATGTCTGGTTTTGAATGTTTGCTCCTCAACTAATATAAACGCTTTAATCGTAGATGTTAATTGATTTTGAAGTGTACAAAATGCTGTACCTAAAATCAGTTATATTTGTACGTTACTCGGAGTAGCCAGTAGGAAAGTAGCAGAGAAATTATGTCGTTAGAAACTACATATGGAAGTCGTTTACTTTGAACGAGAAGACACTGTGATTTGAACTCGTTCGTAGCTGGTGTAGCCGCTCCACGAATATGAACATGTTTGAGTGAAGTAGTCGTGTATGTATTGTAACCATGGGTCGTATTTTGTAACCCGCCGCAACTCAGTTAGGAATGCCGGCGCGTTGACGGGACTTCATAGAGCGACAAGTTTGGCCGGAACTTCGTGTCCTCGTGGGCTGCCCACGTGCTATATTATCTCTAAGTGACGAGATGCCGAGATATCAGAAATACACGTTCGTGTGACACAATCTTAACACTTCTGCTCGTAATCTGGCTTAGTGTGATTAGTAGCTTTGAGCGCCGCAACCTACAACTGGGCCGGGTTTCCTCTGCCCGTCTGTATAAAAAATTGAATTCTAAGTAAATTGCCAATTCCCCGCAATTTTTTTGGAAATCCAAAAATTAAATATTTGTTTTCTTTTTACACATTCATTGACATAGCTCGTGTCACGGTTCTTGAGTGTGGATTATTTGATTTCTGTAAGTTGCTTGGCTTTTCTTTCTAGTATAAAACCGTTTTATGCAAATGTTGACGTTCACATTCCACTATGCAAAAACCTAAAAATGTTTATTATTTTAGAAAACTGACACTATCATTTGTGTACAAAACAAACCATATCTCGTACAAATATAAAAAATATAATTAAAAGTCACGATTTTTTGTCAACTCCCTCCTCAAGGCTGGTCAAGTGGCATATTTTTTCCTCACTTTTAAGTTTGATTCATTGGCGTGATAATTCAAATCAAAGAAAATGTGATAAAATCAACTAACCAACTAATAATTAATTTTGTATAGCTAATTTTTAAGCATAATTATGGACCATTTAACGTTAAGTACCGTGTATTTCAATTTATACTCCAATAATATACCTCGGTTTATTGCCATATGACAGTTAGGCACGTTGAGTCCACGTGCTCAAAGTGTATAGTCTGAGCTTATATTGCATGCCTTGGAACACCACCTTTACAATATTTACTTTCCCTGAATTCATCTTCGCATGCCACACATGATTTTCTGTATCATTTTATAGTTATATGACGTTGCTGGCATAGAACGACCATGCAAATTTCATCGTCCTGTTAAAAAAAAAAAAAAAAAAAAAAAAAAAAAAAAAAAAAAGAACACCCTTCATCGTCTTGTTTCTCGTAAGATGCGGCTCACGCAAAATCTTGTACGAAGTATCTTGTACAAGTTCAGCGACGTGAAAAATTTACTATACTGGACGCAAGTAACTGCCTTTATCTACGTGTTTACTTTTAACTTGCTTGGTAGCGAGAATTCGTTCCCAGCCGTCTGGGTAATACATAACGTGCAGGTATTTCTAGAACACACTGTCTTTGTTGATTTGCCAACCAGAGAACAAGCAGATAATTATATTCCACTTTTTTTTCTGCACTGCTTCTTACGGTAACTGGTAGAAATTAAATTAAAACCGAACATTACTGCAACTAAACACCGCATCGGTAGTTTGACAGAAAATAATTCCAGGGATATCTGAATCAATTCGGCAGCTACCGCCTCACCCACTTTGCTTTTCCCCTGTCACCGCGGTTGATGCGGTTTCGATCGACAAACGTCATTTGAAATTCCATTTGAAATTTGCCATCATCAAAGCGATTATTACCAGCTCCCCTCGAGGCCGTTTATGGCTGCAATTTGTGCAGGACATCTTCGACCTCCGGCACAGACTCCTCGTCATCATCTATACACTCGCACCTGTACGTAACTGCAGTACACGCTAGCTGTGCATATTATCAACATTATTTATTAACAACAGTTCATTTACACGGGATGTTGTCCGTTGACTAGACGTCATGGACCCAGTTACAGCAAAATAAATCACGATAATCACTCCGTTAATTCATAATAAAAAAATTACAATTTCCCGGTACAAATTCACACAGTTCTTGTACCAAGATTAACATTTATGTATACAACATTACATAAATATTGTACCGAGAGCACAATACGTCTGACAACACTGCTTACAAGCGATGATAAGCTACGCACGCTCTAACAACAAAGCTAACAATGGCAGCTCCAATAGCACCGTATTCATATCCGTAAAGCAGAGATATAGTATATTCGCGGTAGAGTTAAGAACTTCGAAGCCTTGCCAACAGTCATTAATGCCCCTCTGTAACGTAACCTTTACTGTAGAGAACTGTAAACATGTATGCCGTGTGTATTGGTTGTATGGCAATGTTTATTTACACTAACATAGTCATAAAACGTGCAAATCGCGCCCTGAATAACTTACATGAATTGAACAGGATGTTTCAGTGAAGCGTGTAAATATTTTCAACTAGAAATAAGGGCTGCCACACTGATAATATTTAATACAAGGAACATGTGTCCTGCGAGGCGAAGGAGTAACAGAAGTACACAGACAAAAAACGGTTATGTGGTTGGCACAAAATATTTTGTGAATATTGACAATAGCCAACATTTTTGTGGTGGTTACAAAACTATTTTGTTGTCACAGCAAAACTTTATTTGCGGCAGCAAAAATTATTTCTTGCAATTACAAAAAAAAAAATAGAAGGTCCATAATGACAAAATATTTTGTGGTGACCAATAAGCTGAGACGGGAAAAATTCGCAGGTTCACTGACCTGTAGACTAGCATGCAAGAATCTATGTGCACTTAAGCAGACAGCAGATGCTTATTAGCTGCTTGCTATTAAAGTGATGTATGTCTGTATTAGTTACATTTCCATTATTGGCTCAGAGACTTCCAGGAGCGGTCAGATAAGTCAACGGCCAATTGTGAAAGTGACACAAACCTACAGTTCCTGAAATTCTAGCTTGTGTCCAAAAGAAAAACGCAAATTTTTCAGGTCTCTAGTAACAAGCTTTTCAGTGTAGACACGTATGCGACCCGTGATGTGTTTGTGGTTTAAAAAATCCTCCAGGAGGTAGCTCTGTCGCCTTTGAAGTGCCACGGTACATGCGAGTGTAAATGTAGTGTCCGCAACAATCCAGATGTTACACTTCCTGAACGGCCCGATTAGATGGCCTGCGAGGTCACCAGACCTAAATCCCCAGATTATTTCTTATGGCAATGTCTGACATCCTGTGGACACAGTCATGAACATGGTTGACAGGAAAAATGCTACATGTGACGACATACGCAACACACTAAGGATACTCGACCAGGTGCGGCAGAATCTCAATATGACGTAGTCATGCTTATATTCAGGTAGATGGCTATCTCTCTGAGCAACTGTTCTATGGGTTTGTAACGTTCACTGTCGCATTATATCTCAGGGCACCTTATTCGTGTTAAAACATGTTTACGTCCACATATATTTTCGTTAGCCTTTGTGTAAAAATGCCCAGTGAAGGGCTCCTATAGCCAGTTTCAATTTTGCTAGCATTAACTGAAACATCCTGTACCTGTATTATATGTAATAGGCTTCCCATTTAAGGTTCAAAATGAAAATCACGTAACGACGCCAATTTGCTCTACCTGCTGAAGCGAAAGGTAAGTTAAGGCGAAAATAATGAGCGATGTTTGAAACTCGGTAGCCGTGAGCGAGTTGAGTGAGGACTGAGGGTGCGAAAGTACCTCTCCAGGTATACATAATGTCTGAGGATGGCCGCTGGCACTTGGAGATAGCAGCAGAGGGAAGCACTTGGGAGTATTATGGTTGAAGCTGCTGCCATCTCAGCAGTCTGCACATCCTAGCAGCCGTACTCAGGTAGGAGGGCAGTTCCTTCCACGAACCTTGACACAAAACATCTCGTCTAATGAAATAAATGTGTACGCCTACGGCAGACCGAGAACAAAAACAGTCGGTATTTGTTGACGGCGATGACAGCACCCGTCATCAACACAGCAATCGTGCAACAAGTGCGACGACAGACTTTGTAATTTTGAGTAAAGTCGTGGACAAGCTGAATTACGATATCCCACAAAACCAGACGATGCCAACCAAACAAACACAACTCCTCAAGACTAACTGTAAGCAGAACATCTGTACCTATATAGAATAAAAATTCATATTGAACCCCGCAGGGAATTGAATCAGATACAACCGAAATAATTTTTCCTGCTCTGTATTATGTGTATCTGTGCTTATATCCGACATAATTCCTTCCGTGATATATGATATAATTCACTCCACGCGAACGGTTCGTTAACAAAGGTCACGGCGTATTTCTCTTTCTCTATCTCTCTCTCTCTCTCTCTCTGATGCTAACGTTGTCAAGTTGTGTGTCGCCGTCTATATAATCTCGTTGTCGACGAGACGTATAAAGACCAGCGAATGTTTGCATTATGGATAATGTTACATATCTTCTCAATTCGCAAGCTTAGGCGAAACACCAGGCATATGTATTTATTTATTTATTCTGATCATAACTAACCTTACCTAATCTTATGTACTTTAATTCGTCTCGCCTTGTCTGGGGCAACTTACAGCGACGTACGCCCAAGATTTTACTTACAACCATTCACTCGCATTGTAAGAATATTTCAAATAATTTAGACAAATTTTGTAGCCAACTTGATAAGGCGTGAAGACAGAAAGGTAAACTGGAGTATAAAAAGCAGTAGATGGATAGCTACTGGACTTGAAAGAGCCGCGTAATATTCTGTCAACAGCCTTGACTGCAAGCCACTGTATGTTCGCCCGACGTCTCTCATTGGCCGACAACGTCGCTGCCGGCCACACAGAGCGCTTCTAGCCAATTGATTCAAGTCCAATGATATAGTGAGACCAATATCCTGTAAATGGTTAGTAATAATGCGACGTTTGCAAGCCTCTATAGTCATTTATAGAGCCACGATGCTACGGCGAAAATATTTTTGCAACATTTAGTTTCAATGCGTCATCTGCAGCTCTGCTACGTCGTCTGTAATTGGATGGTTTTACTCTCACTCTTACTCTGATTGGTGCAGTCAAATGAGAAACGTGTCTGAACAAATGCACGCTGCCAGTAATCTTGAAGCAGAACTACCAATGCGCACGCGAGACACTGTAACAAAGCGGGGCACAAATCTCTTCGTGACGAAATCGTGGCCCTATTTATTTAACTACACTAAACCAGATAATGCAACCTTTAAGCTGTTACGGGAAAAACTAGAGTGTAAGAGTTCAGCTGTTTACTTACGTTACACGAACTCACAACGCATACCTGCAGGAGATCACGATTAGGATAATGTGTATATTTTTAACTCCCGACGCAAAAAGAGGATGTTATAAGTTTGACGCGTCTGTCTGTGGCATCGTAGTTCCTAAAATAATGAACCTATTTTGATTTAGTTAATTTTTTTGTTTAAAATGTGACTTGATCGAGTGTGTTTTTAGCTATGATTCAAGGGAACCTGTTCAGCCGTTTGAAGATCATCAGATCTTTTCTAGCTTTTTTTTTTAGTGAATGTGAACAATTCTACTGATCTTATCGATTTGAAATTTAGTATCCTATGAGTAAAGTTTTATTATATAATTTTTAATTTAAGTCTTAAACTGTATGCTATGTTAATTTACAGTAATTCGAGTCATTTATGTTCTGTAAGGTTAAGTTACACAACGACAAAGCATGTGCACGAAATGTCGACATTTGTTGTATTCAGAAGCTTATAGTAGTGACATAATCCAGAGAGAAGGGCGCGACCCGGTCCTTATTTATAAACTGCAAACTATGTGTTCCGCGGAACGGGCACAACACCAAACTGGCATTACACCAAAAACTGAGCAGCACTTGGCTGAAAATACATCCTAGTTGTACGTTACAAGGGTCGTGGAGAACGGCGCATATAGCACTTCGCATGTAAGAATTATCTTTCTTCACAGTTGTCTTGGCAAGCCTACACCTTGAAGTTTCCCTCTGCCGCAGATGTTATCTGCACAATTACACTCAGCTGACCGCCAGACTGCGCCTTCTTTACGTATATTTCGGGCAAGAATTTAAGTTTATTTGTGATTGCATGCCACAGAAATTAAAATAAGGAAAATAAATTATGAGTACGTGTCTTTTATTGTTTTCTGAGGCTGAAAACTAATTTCCTTACAGTTGTATGTTTATTAAAAAAAACTGTGTATAAATGTAGGTCGCACCGAAATGAAAAAAAAAAAAAAAAAAAAAAAAACATTAGTGGCATATATCGTGCAGGTACGGAAACTACTAGGCCATATCTAATGTAATTTTACTCGAAATTCCGTAGTAAATATTTGCTGCACAGTCTGACAGTTTAACAGGAAGCTTAGTATGTTTGGGCAGAAATCACCCCGTGGCAGAGGAAAAAATTATTTTTCAATTTAAACGTCTATAAAAAAAAAATGGGGGGGGGGTCACACGAGACAGAATGTACAACGATATTTATAGTTAGCGAAGAGCGCTGTTTGTTACGCTCTTCCACTGCATTACAGTGTTGCAGAGACCTGCAATATTCACGTTATTTTCCGTCAACAGACTAGACTGCAAGCTTTCATGCGCTCGTCCGATATCCGCAGTTGGCTCACAGCTCGGGGGTCTGTAGCGGCGAGCACTTCTGACCAACAATTGAAAGTTCAGTTTTAGAGTCATCAATCGTGTGCAAAGCTGTCAAACAAGTTATAAACATACCACAAAGGTTTGTGTTCAATTAAGTCGCACACTGAGTTCATGGATGTGCAGAACTACTAAGTACAGTCCGTCGCCAAACAATAAACGCGAATTTAACAGGCTTCTAGCTATGGCAAAAAAAATTAAAGCAGTTATACCAAACACGCTCATCGTGCCAATTTTTGAAAATAAAACACACCTCATACATAGAAATTATGGTATATCACGAAAATGTTTTGTGCCAACATACCCTTGAAAACTGTGTAGTTGATTGAAGCACATGTGATTGGGTAATGTACGCCTGACACAATGTCGCTGTCTGCATACCAATTACAGACATCAAATATTACAGTAGCGGAATTCTTACTGGCTAAGTCAAATAGGACAACAGCTCCACGTGCAAGCGAAAGCCAGTAACCTTCTGGCAAGCTCAACGTGCGGTCAAGTTTTCCCGCGATAAACCATCATCATCTCTATTCATACAATTACGGAATGTCACTATACGTGGCAAAATATTATACGACATTTTACGTACACGATGTGGCAACACCGCACGGAGCAATCTCCTTCTTGCGTTCTACGTCCAGGTATTATTTTATGTGTGTTCATCTATATTCACACAATTACGGAACGTCACTGTACGTGGCAAATTATGCGATGATATTTTACATGCACGATGTGGCAACACTGCACGGAGAAAGCCCTTTCTTGCGTTCTACGTCCAGGTATGTATGTGATGTCAAGTGAACGTAGACTCGTGTTTGAACTGCTAGGGATTTTAGCTTGCACCCATAACACGCAGGTCAGAACAATAGTAGTGAGATAAGTAATACTTCTGTGGAGAGCAAGAGGGGACTAACTACAGTGCTATGTTGCCACATTGTGCAAGGAAACTGTCGTGGTACAGCATTTTGCAACTAACACTACCGTCTCTAATTTAGCCCAGGATTCACGTGATGTGCTCACTGTGCAGTTGTTTCTGGCCAACCCGCAATGCCGTAGCTAAGCACTTCCCTTGGAACAAATGCACGTTTCGCCACTGCCAGACCAGTTCATTAGAAAATTACTAAACATGCACCTGACTAATAGAAATAATAGTGCCAAAGGATAGACGTCATTTTAAAAGAAACATGAGTAGGTCTATAATGTCACCACTTTGGAACCCTGTATTCATTACTGTGCAGTAGTATTGCTGAGATATGATGACACCCAGCATCCGAACAAAAACTTGTAAATAAAGTAGGCCTATGTTATAATAACAACCAGTAACAAACTAAACTCCGTATGAAATACCGCTACAGTGATTCCACAAATTATTCCTGTACCTTCAGTCTTGATTCTATGATTCATATTTAAGATAGATTTTCGTCGTAAACGTGGCTCGATACTCAAAGAAAAATAATAATTTTTTTATCAGAAATTGTAAATAAATATGAGAATGAGCTGTGCAGACATAAAAATACGTTCTTCATTAAAAGTTTAAATAATGAACATGTATTAACTTTGTTAGAGACTAGAATTTAAAAGCCGAATAACGATTTTTTTTTCTCTCTCTTTACCCTAGTCCCCACCGTTATCAACACTTTAACACATTTTAACACACAAACATTAATATGACTGGAAATGTATTATAATTGCATTAGCTTTAAGTAAACATCGTCTTACCAAGCGGTTTACTTTGCTTCATGTGCGTTGAATCTATTCCCTTGATGAGCATTCAGCAAGTTTTCTCATCACTAGATGACAAAGAGTAAAAACTCTGGCTAACAATAACACGAGTAAATTAAATACATTCTTGACCTATAAGTGAATAGGGGAATATATTTTACTGTACGCATTAACCAGTGTTTGTAAACCTGCACGGAACAGGAAATTATTGTTGATATCTACCATGCTAGTATTTTTCGTGCTCACCACAAAACCATTTGCTGTGTACTGAAAAATGGTGGTCACCTGTGTTTATTTTTACCGCAAAATACATTTAATTTGGCAGGGAATGATGTGTAATACTGAATGCAACAAAGAGTTTAGATGTCTATATTAAATGTTCACCTGCACTCATCTGCAACATCCACCACGTTTCTCATAAGCCAATACCTGAGCTGAGCTGGTAACAATTCCGCGTCAGTACGCCAACGTCGGTACGCCATCGTGCTAGTACGTATAATCAAGATATTCTGGCTCAACACAGTGCAATGTGTTTTGTTTTGTTCATTGAATAGCAATACAGCACACGTGTGAATATGTACAAATCCTCCAGGCAGACAATTTGTACCATTTCTCACTATTAACATTTTTGTGCATGGCAGATTGATTTAAAAATAAATACTAACTTGGCTAGAAATGACACTCTAGCCCGTGACAGTTTGTATAATCTGTTTCGCTTTCGTGTAACTTGAGCGAAATTTGACAGCTTCTTGTGGCCAATAAATTAACTGTTAATATTTTGTTATGTCACAATGCAAGATAACTTTTACAGTACGAATGGTGAATTAGATATATCAGGTTAATTTTAGGATAAAAATGTCTTTCATTGTGACAAATACAACAAAATAGTAACAGTTGGTGAAAAGAATTCTGCAACAATTTGTTTCAATGCCTTATGTGCACACATGCAGCTCTGCTTCGTGGTCAGTGATTGGCTGTTTTAAACTCTCAGCGTCTCGGGGTTTTAGCCACAAATCACAGACGCGTTGTGTCGCAGTAACCTTGTTCCTGTTGACACAAGTCAAATGAGCCACGCCTGTGCAATTACACATTCTGCCAATAACCATGAAGTAGACCTGCAGATGTGCACGTAAGGCATTGAAACAAACTGCTGCAGAATTCTTTTCACCAAAAATAGTGGGCTCTAGTTATTGCCCATAAGCTGCTGTCCAATTGTACTGACGTTATGTGCAACTCAGTATGCCTGTTATGTAGCATAATCAAAAACGAACGATATCATGCATCAAGTGGTTTGGAATCCTTTAAAAGATAAAGTATGATTCTGCCTATGCATAATCGCGCGACCACACATTTTATTATATTAGATAAAGAGAAGACTACCAACGTAATTTCTGAAGAGAAAAATAAAGTAAAGGTCGGTAATAACTAGTGCAAAAAAGATATATTAGCTGAAGCAGTAATAAATGCAATCTAAGAGTCGAGGAAAGCTGTAAAACGACATTATTATCCCGTTGTTACAGTTGGAAGGAGTGTGTACAGTCGCGATACAATATAGGACATGCAGTAGGGTGAGTTAGGCCACTCGTACAAGCACACATATAACATGTAACGACGATACAGGCTGTAGGCGTGGTCTACATGCTCCTCCCTCTCTTGTCAGCAGTCGAGGTGGCAACGTCGCACTATCTGTTGCTTCACATGGTTATCCGTCTACACATATACTAGGAAACATCGCGACACCTGGGCGGATGTAAGTGGCGCTAAACACATTGGGCTGTGCTTAAGGGCGCTGCTACTACGCGTTTAAAATAAATAGCATTGTACATGTCAATACACTTCTTACAGATACTATTCCACATGCATCCAATGTGCCACTGACAGAATGTTATTAAGACACGATCATATAAAAATATGTATAGAGAATTATTGTGCCACTACGTTTAGAGTTAACAGCGTTAAATAAATGTAGATTACTTTAATGAATTGTGAACACTGGAACTACTTTCTTTACCTTACTGCACATATAAAGGGAACACAGCAGCCATCTTTTTACTTTCACACATATGCAGTTTGCCAAAATATATTTCTCAAAAGGTTATTTCAAATGTTGTGGAGGGGGAGCGCCACAATGCCACATACCAGAGGCCGAAGTCTGGTGTCGGCTGAGCGGATAATACAGGGAAGGAAAATAAACATTGCGTACCAATAACAGTAAAAATGTTCGTGTCGAAACGGTGTTTCCTTCTTCAGTGGAGGCGAAAACAACCAAACCAGACATTGTCCCTCGTCATTGTTTGGCAGAGAAATAACGAGGGACGGGAATTTTAGGTGAAAATATTTTTGTCCCACATTGTTTCAGTGTCTTACGTGCACACCTGCAGCTCAATTTCAAGGCTATAGACAGAGTCTTTTGTGCAGAGTCGTTATTCATTTGACTGCGCCAATCAGTACACGGATAACTGCCACACATCACGTCTGTGATTTGCGGGTTTAACCTCCACACGCTGGGTGTTGCTGCATCCAATCACTGACCACATAGCAGAGATGCAGGTGCGCACGTAAGACACTGAAACAATGTGCTGCAAAAATATTTTCGCGACATTTCCTGTCTCTAGAAATAACGCTGTGTGTAATTAAAAATACTAAAGGAACAAGCAACATTCCTTTGCTTATATTGTTACTCCATAAAAAGACAAGAAGCGATATAGCAACTGAAACAATACACGCCGGTTGAATGCCCTGCGCGTAGAGGTTATGATGTACCCAATGTGAGTATATAGATCGCCCTTACCGATCCACTGTCTCTAGGTATGCAACACACTCGCCAGACTACGCCTTTAAAGAACATAGTTCAATCCAAAATGCCGCCTCTTTTATACATACAGTATACTCTACAGTAGCAGGCTAATTGAAATTATGATCTACAAATAAATGTAAATTTAGACTATTGGTAGAGATGATGGTATATCGCGAAAATGGTTTGTGCCAACATAGCCTTGAAACACTGACACAACGTAGCTGTCTACAGACCAATAATAGGCATCAGATATTACAATAGCGGGATTCTTATTGACTTAGTCAAATAGGTAACAGCTCCACGTACAATCGAAAGCCAGTAATATTTTCATAAACTGAACGTACGTTGAAACCCAACAAAGAGTCAAGTTTTCCCGCGATAAACCATCATCTCTAACTATTGGGAGAATTGCGTAGGTCGGTTTCATGGTGTGTAGTCATCAGATACGGACTTAGCGAGCCCAGTTTACGTATGTAAGTGTGAACTATTTTAGTTTGTCTCGAAACACACACACACCTTTCCCAACCACTGACTCACCTCGTAACCTCTTCTCTTAGCCTTCCTGCACCAACTTTATGTAGTGACATTACCCTAACTGAAACACAGGCTATTTCACGAGTTGTCATCACACACAACAGGTACTCAACACATCATTCCAAGCACGAAATGTAATATGCGTTTGGTTTGCATTCCCTAGTATTTTAAGAATAATTGGAAACATATGAAGCATGATGAATAAAATAACATGCACTGCCAAAGTAAGTACAGTAATGTTCTATCAAACAGTATTGTTTGTATTCGAGCATCAACAGTCGCAGATACCAAACACTAGTCAAGGACTTCAGTAACTGTACACACTGTTTATATCATCCCGCGTGAAACGTGTTTGTCCGTAAAGTAGACATAGTATACTCTATCCATTCTAAGGTTGCAGCTAATTCAGTCAAGTGAATAACGAAAACATTTTTGCACAGCATAAATTTCATTTGAAATATTGAAAAAATACAAGGTAACTGCGCTTCGGCTCAATCGCAATGTGAGGAGTCAAGATATAATTCATAATTCAATTGCTCTGATTTATTTCACTTACATTTTTTGTTTCTGCTGCAACCTTAGAGTGGACAGAGTATAGTACTGCATCAGTGCCGATTTTCATTTAACCAGGGATTTACATGATTTTTTGCTCGAAATGACGCAAAGAATACGACCTGTGTGTGTCGGCAACACCTCGCGAATCCGTCTGTATTTCGGTCGTGCACGCCAAACCGGGAGCATATAGAAAGATAACTATTATTCAGCGTTGCATTACGAGAACCTTATTTTTGACAAAGACGTGCGCAGTTGCCAGAAAAAACCGCTAAAAGAACCCAGCACCACAAAACGAAATTTAATAAAATTTAGATTTTCACTCTTTGGTAGTTCTGTATTGCCTTCATAAAATAATTTTTGTAACTACACACGTTACTACAAATACATAATTTCAGTGTTATTTTGTAAAGCATCTATTTTTATACATAAACTGTCATTCGGAATGCCCTCAATTTCGGCAATCCTCGGCCAGGATTCGTTTGTCATGTTCGAGTTACGAAGACCTGGCACGAAGCACTCAGGTATATTTATTCTAAGAAGTGTTGCAACACACTGTTCGTTTTAGCAGCAATCTGACGATGTGAAGTATTTATTTAAGGCGCTTCAACGGTTGACACACAGCGTGTAGGAAACTATAACAGAGATCATGATCCCAGGTTCGGTTATTTGTTGGCAGCTGCCTATACAACATATGCCAGGTGGGAACTTATAGTTGTACCTGAAGTGAAGATAATACTATTATTATTTTGAAGTGCAATTGGGGATTAAAGAGGACTGGAACAGCACAAAACACCGAACAAAAACCGGTGAGTTCCGGCGAATTCCAACAGTAGGAGTGAAAATAAATATAGACTAACTTTGTAGAACAGTGTAGCGGCCTGCACCTCGTATAGTTGGAGAATGAATACGAAGTTGTTTCTTCATCGAACGACACATAAACTAACATTCTGAGCGGGCCAAAGTTACCCCGCAGGGCCGAAGCGACCCCACGGAACCCATCTCCTCTGAAGACAAGGTCGCAGCAGTAGAACTGGCTGTGAGAGTAATGGCCTCTCTGGTGGTGTCTTGTCTGAGAAGTGGGCACTCGTACTAGAGGAGAGCGCACTAGCGAGGGTGCACTGGCAGCCCGAGCACGTAGGGCGGACGCCACGTGCTAGCTAGGGGTCTGCACGCACGCATGGGACCACAGAGGAAATACACGAGCAATGTATGGTGATGAGCGGGCAATTAGAGGAGGTCGGCACCTGCCCACTATTAATATACATGAGCGCAATAATTAGCAGAGCAAGACAGGACGTAGGACAGCTGGTAGTACTGCTCACTGTCCACTGACAGCTGCCACTGTCCACCAATATCTTGCCATCACTACACTGTTTACTAAAGTCTCCGCTCTCTCTAATCATCTGAATAGACACTTTGTAAGGCCAGTATACAGTGAGGCTGTGTGGACCAGCCGTCTGCGCAGTCCGCTGAGCGATGTGGAGAGTTTCGGCCGTTGTACATATATCATTATTTTTATTGGTTCTAAATGGCCAAATAATTCTGGAAGATTCAAGAACATATCAAACACATTAACACGTGCCGAATTCCCGTCACAGGATCCAAAAATCGGAACCGCCCACGGCGATGGCTACTGGAAAACTACTTCGGCCGTCACAAGCTTATTCGAAAACTGCTCAGCGCGAGTCAATTGTCGGCTCACATAGGTTTATATTTTATCCTGTCGAAAATGTAGGAAACTGGTGTTTCTGTGGAGCTTTTTTTAAGTATCAAAATCTTGGCACAGAATATTTTGTAAGATATACGCGTATACAACATATACTTATCTTGAACATTACGTAACATAATTATAGGCTCACCACTGCCCAGTTGAGAGACTTGCGCCTAGAGACTAGGGGCAGATATAATACGCGTGCTGTATAGTCCTTATCGCTTCCACGCTTCTGGGCATCAAACACACAGAATGCGTCAATTTAGACAACCGCCTTAAGGAGCATTGATCCCTGTCAGATCGGTTTTACGGTTTTTCTTATAAATCAGGAAATAGACACATTGTTTTACTTTTTTCACGCTGACAAGGCATAGTTTGTTTCATTCACTTTTTGGAATCCATATGGCATTGTTTCTGTTAATGTTGCGGCCTGCGTAGTCGCTCCCGTAAATAAAGCAATTTTTCCCTTTCAGCTGTTTCCTGCTGCAAAATAATTAATATATTATGGTTTCAGAAATTACAGAAAATCGGTTAAGTTTGTATCTATGCCTTGTCGTGACAAAAATTTTGATACCTCGACTGGAACAGAAGTTATCGAGAAGAAACAAATAAATCCAAGGTGGTAGGGATTAATACCCCTTAATATAAAGCTATAAAACTGTCTCCACTCAAAGCATTTAACGAGCCGCAGAACATTGAACTGAAATAAGGCTATTCACGGTAAAGTGAACACTTTTGAAGACCTAGTTTCTCATTTTACTTTGTTTCAACAAGTTTTAATATTAATATAGCATGTTAGATAAATAAACACTAAACACGCAATTCAAATCTACATGTTTTCGAAAGACAATATCGAAAAACTACAAAACCAAACTCTATATAATTAGACAACTTTATAAGCAAATGCCCAGAATGATACACTCGTTAAGCCTGATATATTGCGCCGCAATTAAATGTACGAGATTTCTGCGTTGAAGATTTTTCTCACAATACGTTATACGAGACGAACTTCGGCTTAGAAAGTTTGTAAAATCCATTTACTTTACTAAGGTTGCTGTTTATTATTTGCAAAATTGGCTTCGAGAAACCTAGTTTTTTTAACTGATGCTTTTAGTGCTAAATTATGTATAATATCCTCTTAAATACATAACATAAACACAGGAAAGTATAGAATTCAGTGTTTTCGAAAGTTAATTGTCTGAGGCAACAGCAATAAAGTAAGGTATAGTAGTAGAAATCACCAGACGTTGTCGTGTAAGTGCATATATAACTGTGGATGTCGGTCGAGTTGCGAACAAACCCCCCTCCCCAATATGTCAATGAGAAGCAAGGTATAAATGTTGATGCGATGCAGCGCCATCTAGTGGTGAGTTAATACACATAGCGTATAAAACCTTCATGGAAAAATACATACACGTGTGCCAAGTTTCATGGTGATCGGTCAAACAGTTTGTGAGTTGATCGATCCCATACACACAGTACATGTATACCCGTCCCCCCTTATCCCTTACACACACAGGCGTGTACATACATCCAGAAACAATCGCACAATTAGCACACCACATGAATCATGGGCTAAATTAGACATGATAATGTGACATTATAGCACTGTACATACTCCCCTCTTGCGCTTCACAGATATCTTATCTTACTGCTACTGTTCTGACCTGCATGCTATAGGTGCACGTAAAAATCCCTAGCAGCCCAAACATGATTCTGTGTTCACTTGACATCACATGCATAAAATAATACCTGGACGTAGAACGCAAGAAGGGGATTTCTCCGTGCACATCGTGCATGTAAAATGTCGCCGTACAACATTTTACCAAAACATTTATGACTCAAATTTAGTCCCAAGATTCACGTGGTATGCGTATCATGCAGGCAGTTGTTTCTGAACATCGTGTGTGTGTATAGAGAGAGAGCTCAGTCACACTGCCCTGAACAGCCCACACAAGTGGGTACTTCCAGCAGACAGACAGTTGGCCGGGAGGGAGGTATAGTACAGTTGGTAGTGCAGAGTAGACGGGTTGCCGGGGTCTTTGTTCGCGCCGCAGACGAGCAGGCAGGCCAACAGTCGCCGCCGGAAATACCTGGGCCAACACTGTGGTTGTGGTTGGTCCTCGTGGCGCCCCATGCTTCCTCCACGCCTCTCTGCACCACACCTCACACACGCTGTCCAATAACGTGGCTTCTTACATATGCTCAACTCGCCTCAACCACTTTACTCTTATTTTATTCCTAAGCACTTTGAACGGCGAACATGTACTGTTTTAGAAATATGGCGTGAAGTGCGACGAATAATTTCTATATTTTATGTCGTCTAATCCATATTTTGGAGAAAAAAACACGAGACATTGATATCGATGCCACAAGAAGTTTGGAGAGCATGTTCATACACTAACATTTATTGATAAAACTCGCCAAATCCAGCAGATACGATATTGTAAATATTGACTGTTTCTGCAAAACTTGTCTTACCCGGCCATAGAACATTTGTCTACGTAACTTGTATCGTCCATAGAAATGTTTGGAAACAACTTGTCTCATCCACGTGCCGAATCCATATGCATTTTGCAGTAGATTCATTCTATACGTTGTTCTTATTGATCTGGAAACTATTTATGCTGGTCAAGACAATACAAGTTACGCAACTCACCTCCTCATGTATAGCATATAGTATGTGGAGGATACTCGGAGGACAAGATATCACACTGTGGATGCAGACTTGCTGCTGGGCTGCAGTAGGTATCTGCTTGCCCCGAGGGAAGACCTGGAACGAGGCCCTGCAATCTAGTGGCGCCGGAATTATTGGGGAGAAGGGGGCGGGGGGAAATTCATGGGAAAAGCCGCCGGCCAGCGGCATCGTCCTGCAGGATTCCCACTAGCTATCATCCAGGGACCGAGCGAACCCGCCGGGAGTCTAGCCTGGATCGCCCTGGTGGGAGCAGGACGCGCTACCACTGAGCCCACCGCGGTCCTTTGAGAAGATACCGTAGAAACATAATATACGAAACTTTGGGTCCGCAGCTTCCCTATCATAAGCTACATATTCCACTTAACCTCGTCCACAAAGATTGTCTACGAAAAGATAACACGCTTCAGACAAATTGTCAATATGAATTTAAAGACACCAAACCACGTACACTTTAAGCATTAACTATAACTCCATAAACTTGCCTAAAATCGACTTTTCCAGACGGCTAATTCCCAAGGATTTGTTAAAAAAATGAGGTCTACAAGTAAATTGGACTTGGTACAGTTACGGGAACAATAAAATGATAGTGTCGCCGCATAATGTCCCGCAGTAAAAACATTACGGCGGAAACACTGTGCGTGTATTTAAGACTTGGAAGTAGAGGGGGATATCACGACACATGTGCCGGCCAGCGTTGCTCGTAGCACCTCACACACATAAACATCGTGGAGTAGCCTACATCTAGCTATCAGCTTGACCACGCCCCTCCCCTGGCCCAAGTTCCACGTTACACTAGACTGCACGTAGTGGCAGTCCTACACCACACACCTGAGAATGGTAGGACTCTCGAGTCGTGTACAAGAGTAGCCGTCAATATACTTGCAGGTTATGTCAGGAAGCGACTCGGTGTGTTTGTTCCCTTGAACGACATGTGCCAAGTACAGATCAAGGCTGCAGTGTCGGACTATGCGCGCATGGCGAGATATCTACTGTTTGATGCTCAGATAATCTGTGTATGCGCCACCTTCCTTCATCCCTAAAACAGTGTTTTTAATTAAATTTATCCACAATGTAAATGTCATGGAATTATTAAAAAATAAACCTATGTTGGAAATAGAGACTGTTTTACAAGATATTTTAAGATCGCATTTATTTACGTATCCCTACTGTTTTGATCTGTGTAGTCGTAATTGGTAATAAACTAATAATTTTCGTATTTTAGTCTTACGTCAGTAAATATAAATAACACTCAGATCACTTAAAGCTTTAAGAATCCTGTTCAGTAATGTTTTATGCCACTACTTTTACTGAATTCCAGAATTAAGTCATAAAAATTAGACGCAAGCAAACATAAAATCAACAATTTTAGGAAACTACCTTCTTAAGGGCTTCCCAGGGGAAAAAATCATAATTTTGTATTTGTATGAAACAGTCTTAGTTTTTAAGACGTTACTTGGGAGAAGATTTTTCTCTTACACAAAGAAATTTATCTCAGCCAGTTTTCCCATAATGATATTTCAAAGTCAAAATTTACATGGTTTTGCTTTATACACCTTACCAAAACCAAACAACACAACGAAACGAAATAGTTCACCACAAAGAAATGACATGTCACGAGATAGAGGTTTAAGGGCGTTCTAGTGACCGAAATAATAATTTTATGTTTGTATAAAATATGGTTAGATTCGTAGACATTATTTGAGAGTGCATTTTCCTCTTACAAAAAAAAATTAGCTCAGGCATGTTTTTCCATAATGTAAATTCAAAGTCAAATTTTGCATATTTTTACTTCATGCAAAACTACAACACCAGTTAACACAATGAAATTGAAAAAAATCTCATCAACACTATATGCCATGGTCTACGGCTTGAAGCATATAGAAATCCTTTACATAAATAATTTGTATTTTAAAAAATGTCTTAAAGTAATAAAAATTTAGAAAAATTTTGAAATTTTTTAAGTACAAAAATTTTTTGTAATGGGTGTTTATATGCTTCAAGCCATAGACCGTGGCATATAGTTGTGATGTGATTTTTTTTTTTTTCATTTCATTGTGTTAGATGGTTTTGAAGTTTTGCACGAAGTAAAAATATGCAAATTTTGACTATGAACTTACATTATGGAAAAACTGGCTGAGCTAAATTTTTTTCGTAAGAGGAAAATGTACTCTCAAATAATGTCTACGAATCTAACCTTAATATATGCAAATATAAAATTGTTATTTTCCCCCACTTGAACGCCCTTAAATACATAAAAACGCATTTAAAATGTATTATATATTTTAAAAAATTCCGAAATTTGGAATTTTTTGTAACTTTTGTAAATTTTCTTTCAATACAAAAATATTGTTAAAGCATATTGATAGAACTTTAGACACCATAAATATTTCCGTTACAGTTGTTACAGATCAAATTTCAGTTAATGGGCCTCCCTGCCTGCCCTTCAAATGCGTTGCAACGAGTTATGACTATTCTCTTTTTGACGAAAGTATTAAAGCCACATTATATCTGTATAACTACGAAAAGGACACAAACTTCAAACTATGTCGCCATAGTTCTAAAATTCGAACATTATTTTCTGGCCCTTCCAAACGGCAAAAAAAAAAAAAAAAAAAAAAAAAAAAAAAAAAAAAAAAAAAAAAAAAAAAAAAAAAAAAAAAAAAAAAAAAAAAAAAAAAAAAAAAAAAAAAAAAAAAAAAAAAAAAAAAAAAAAAAAAAAAAAAAAAAAAAAAAAAAAAAAAAAAAAAAAAAAAAAAAAAAAAAAAAAAAAAAAAAAAAAAAAAACTGCTGTATTTAGAAAAATTAGAGCAACCATATTCGAAAAACATACCTATAGAAACAAGCGTTAAACATTGAACTATGCTGTTCATAAATAAAATAATGAGGTCACGGTTTGAAGTCCCACAGGAAGAAGGATAATAGTAAATGACTGCACACAAGCTGAGTAGCTTGCACGGAGAGGCGATAATACATTACTAGAGACGGGAAAAATTCGCGTGTTCAGTGACCTGTAGGTTAGCCTGCAAGGATATTTGTGAACTGAAGCAGGCAACAGATGCTCTCGAGCTGCTTGCTGTTAAAGTGATACACGTCTGTTTTAGGTACATTTTTATTTTTGGCTCTGAGACTTCCAGAAAGTGTCTAATACGTCAAAGGCCAATTGCGAAAGTCGCCCAAACTTACAGTTGATAAATTCTAGCTTGTGCACAAAAGAGAACGCGAATTTTTCAGGTCTCTATACATTACATACGTCGGTCAATGGCACCCTTACCGCTCTTGACTCACACATACAAACACATCCTACTAGGGAGGTCCCTTAAGAACGCAATACGAATTGTCTTACTGCAATTCGATCTGTAACGACAATAACGCAAAATAAAGATTTACGGAATCTAAAATTCTATCAACATGTATTCTGTTCTGTAGTTAGGTTAAAATTCCAAAAATTTACCCAGAAGAAAAGTTATGACACAAAATACAAAAATACAAGACGGTGAGTATCATTCACTCTTAAATTATTACATACGTATAACATAATTTGAATGCTATTCCTAGGGTAAGTAATATTTAACCAGTTCAGTGACCTGCATGATAGAATCTACTGTACTGTGTATACTCAAGCCCCGAACATTTGTCCACTAGCTGCTACTCACTGGAACAGCACGTACAATGATCGAATAGTCGAGGCTTGAGTCTGCATAGCACAGAGACTCACTCTCACCCGGGTCATTCAACTAGCGAATTGTTATTTACCATAGCAATTCTAAGCAGACATCAATCACGTGTCGAGTAGTTATATAATAACCTTGTGTCAGTTGTAGCGACCACGCGCTACCTTCGTTATACTGTACTGGATAAACAGAGCCGATATCACAATTCTGTTTGACAACAAAATGGTTTTCGCCGTGACAACTAAGTTTATCAAGGCACGAAATTGTGCGGCTTCGTTTAATCACAGTATTTACTGTCCTGAAAAAAAAATTAGCTATTTCAGAGCTGCCACGTGAAATATACCAGCAATCGGAATCGTAAAACGTAAATTGACAAGCGCACGTTGGACTTTATTACGCACTTTCCATAAATAAAACAATACGGTTAGCGCTTAAAGACCATAGGTAAAAATTAACGACAGAAACACTGCAAGGAGTTTTCACGGCCCGCACATAAAGGCGATACGGTTGTTGAAGTACGAGCCAATGTAGCTCTTATCGCCAGCCTGCTTCCACACCTCTGACTATTTATTACCAGACTCCGCCTAGAGTTCGGCCCGGTTGGCCTGGACCCGCCGAGGAAGAACGACGCGGCACGACCGACCGCTAATTGCGATATTCTCGTGGCGAGGTCAAGCCGGACCAGAAACGCGGAAGACATCGGGCGTCACAACCGTTCCTCCGTCACAGGACGTTCGCGCCTCTCGTGTTTCCCACGGGAAAACAAGCGCGGCGACTGTGAACGTTCAACGTGACGCCTAGGCAGCTAGTCCTGCGAGCAGCTGATGTGGGTGGAGTTGATCTTCAGTCGGCGTCCACTGCCTCTCCATACTACTGTCACTCCGGGTAGGTTACCAGACAATGAATGCACACAAACAGGACGTTCCCCTCGCAACAAGGGCATTTCACTGAATGAATTAATTATCGTGAGTTATTTTCACGTGGAAACTAATGTGGATACTAAAGAACACATATTTGCATGTATATAAAATATGTTAATACTAACAAAGAAACATACTTCATACCGATATCCAAGAATAAAGAAACGATATCTAGATACACTGGAAAATTGCGAAAATATTTAACATAGTCTCCAATAAACTGTAGTATCTGAATAATGACAAGTGTGGACAGTTTTATGACAAATCAAACAAATTCTGTGTTAAAACTGTACAGTTATAATGGGATCTGTTGAAGAGAGACACAGTGCTTCATATAAACAATAGCCAATATAGGTGCAAAACCTTCAGTGTTATACATAGCATGTTTGAGCCTAGCAAACAATCAACTTTCCCCGCGATTTACCAGTGTCTCTAACGATATCAAATCAGACAACAAAATATAGTCATGTGAATAATCAAGAGCACGCAACACAACGTGTATCGTGAAGTAACAAGCTGCATTGTGTGTGGGATAGCAACTTTATAAAGATCAATTTAGGATGCTGTGCGTATACAGTACCAAGAGAAACCGAAAACAGTTTATGTACGTAATAGATCATGCTGTTAAAAAAACTTGGTTATTATTGGGCGCAAAGAAAAATACCGGCCGGACGAAAAAAAAAAAAAAAACTACGTGTCCTACTTTTGCCGGACGTCTGGTAACCCTAGGATGGACACCAGATTATTAGAAACACCAGATTTTCGAAAAAATATTTTTTCATTCGCTGTTTCAATGCGTTACGTGCTTACTGCAGCATGGTTTATTCGTGATAATTAATTGTATGTTTCTAACTCTACACTCCAACGACAGACGTTTAGTGTAGCTGTTATCTTGTTCTGATTGGATCAGTCCAATGACATGACAGACGCCTGTAATAAAGACACGCAGCCAATAACAACACAGCACAGCTAAAGACGTCCACCTAAGGCAGAGGCACAAGGCGGCGGGAAATAAAGTGTTCTCACAGGTTATATTTAATAATACACCCAAGCTCAGTTGCATAACCAGGTCTCACTTCCGGGAAGGGGAGGGGAGGGGGAGCTAGTGAGATATATAAAATTGCCATTGCTAAGGACATGCTTCTCTATAGTATTATCTGTCCTATATCGTCACTAAGTAGAGCCAAGATTTTGTTGCGAAAACATTACTGCCCCACCTTGTTTCAGTGTCCCACGTGCACATCGACAGCTTTGCTTCATGGTTATTGGCAGCGTGTCTTTGTTCAGACACGTCTCTCATTTGACTGCAGCAACCACAATAATGTTATTGTGACAATTTACGACAAGTGAGAGTTAAAAACATACAATCACTGACCTTGAAGCACAGGTGCAGTTTAAAAAAATTGACGCAAAAATAATTTCGTCATAAAATCGTGGCTCTTATCAATAAGAATACGTCAAACTGGAAAGTTACGTGTTTTATGGCTGCTGAAACTAATTAACTATAGCTACTACACCCAGAGACAAAAACATAACATTATGTGACTACCTCCTCCCCCCCTCCCCATCCGAGCTACTAGTAACGTAACCGCATACAGCAGCAGGTACAGTTTCAAGTACCCTACAAACAGTCGCTTGCTCATTGCTTACTGGCTGTTCTCAGAAGTCTACTTGTATACCGCATTCCGTACGAATAGTAGAATCAGTAGGCTCTACTCAAGTACTTTCTTAGAGGCCATCAAATATCTCTACCTGCTATTAGTGCTGAGCAAGTAAAACTGGTCTTCACTGACGTGGCGCGCAAATAATACGCTACATTCATAAATAGCGACATTTTATACCCCAACCCCCTGACAAGAAGTACAAATTCCTGGGGGGAAGAGCCAGGGCACCCATTTAATTAGAGTGCCCCTTTACTGGTAGAGAGCGCTTTCGACCAGCAAGGTTTTAATACGGAAGATTAGTTAATGCTTAAATAGTTCCTCACCAATGCGTCTGAACGAAAGAAAACGGCTAAAGTACCGTCATTCTGTACCTCGAAGTCCTCATTTTTTTCGGGGATAACCCCCGGAACCTCATCCGGTGGGTGGGGTTACATTTTGTCCCCCAGTCCTTAAAAATATGGGGATCTTGCTCCCTAGTGCCGCCTCTTTATTTAGATGCAATACATCGAAATATTTATTCCCCACTGCTGCAACCTTGGTAGGTATGGCATAACCCTTAAGTCATAAATGTGTTAAACTGTTAAATTAGGTTGCTTCGTTTATGGAAGACATGGCTGACTTCGAAGTAGTGTTGTCACAGTATCTGCCTTTATTGTTCATGATCAGAGCATGTTCACACCAGAGACTAAGAATGCATACATAGAATGACGTATATTCTGGAGCATATGACAAGATGACGTCTGTCGTAGTAGTATCTATGGGAAATGTGGCTCCTCTCATCCATATTCAAAGTTACGCGTTACAGCGGGTCATTTCTAAGTGTTTCGTATAGATTTATCATGTTCTGTCTGTCACTTGAGATTATTGAATGTGACGCACAACGAACGGGAAACACTTTCAATTCAGGTATCGTGCGATATCACTGCGTTATATAGTTTGTGATCTCTTTATTAGGCTGAAAAGGAATGGGACCCATATAGAAAATTCAAGGTAAATTCGTAACTTTTGAGGCCCTGTTTTTTTTATTTTAGCTAATTGGGATATTTTCGGGACCTGATGTATGTATGTATAAAGCAGTGTACAAATACACTTTAAATATTTTACTGTTTTCAGGAGTTAACAAGTAAGGTCACAATATAACTTTGAACAAGACGGATAAAATTTGAAAGAACTGTGCAATGGGAGTGCATGACTGGATTTAGTTTCTTGGACGTACTCCATTGTAAAATGAATGACTGTCAAAGAAAACTAAACAAATAATAGAAAACCATAAAATAAGCAGAGTATGCTTTAGTCAGAAAGAAACATACACAACATGATATTCCAAAATGGAATCCCGTCAAATAAAAAAAGGAACAAACAGATAATAATTGATAATAATAAAAATAAAAAATCGAAAAACCAAGTAAAATGCGACACAACGAAGAGACGAAACAAAACACAACAGATATCAGACACGAACAGAAAGGACAAACGCAACAATGATGAGACGAAACAAAACACAGTAGTTTTCCAGACAGTCAGTATTAACGACGTTCCGGGAACTGGGTCTGTTCCCATCATCAGGTAGACACACAGAGGGTTCAGGAACACGAGTGCGACTGATGAGGAGACTGGAACACCATGGGTTCAGCAGTCGCACTCGTGTTTCTGAACCCTGTGTGTCTACCTGATGACGGGAACAGATTCCAGTTCCCGGAACGTCGTTAATACTGACTGTCTGGAAAACTACTGTGTTTTGTTTCGTCTCAACGTTGTGTCGTATGTTACTCGGTTTTCCGAATTTTTATTTTTTATTATTATCAATTATTATCTGTTTGTTCCTTGATTTATTTTACCCGATTCCATTTTGGAATTTCATGTTGTGTATGTATCCTGTTGACTAAAGCATACTCTGCTTGTTTATGGTTTTCTATTATTTGTTTAGTTTTCTTTGACAGTCATTCATTTTGCAATGGAGTATGTCCAAGAAACTAAATCCAGACAAGACGGATAAAGTGCTAACTCTGAACAGTTTACACACACCAATAAATCTGCAGAGAAATGTATTCTTATGTTTCGTTCGGTTGTATCAACAAACATAAACGCAAGAAAGAACCAGCAGTTTCATTTCACGTTACATTATCAAGGTTATGTAATAAAAACATTTAGCAAACGTGCTTTTGACGGCGATTTCCTGAAATCAACTATTGTAGTCTAGCAATATTTCTTCTTAAAGATAGTGGATGGAGGTAAAAATTCCTATGTTTGTATTAGTACAGAACATTGCTCAACTTTTAGGCATTAGAAGAAATGAGCTTTCCAGCCTATTAAGAATTATTAGAGTTCATTATGTTTGTAAGCGCATGTCAACGTCACTATTAAACTATTCTATGCTAGAAGATATAAAACTATTATCAGAGTAATGGAACAGTTCCTCGAACAATTCACAATTAAAGACAATTAAAAGGGTTGCTATAGGATCCTTGTGATCACACAGAGAAATGTTTCTCTGCTTCATGGTGACTGATTGGAAGATTTTAACTGCCGGTGTCTCGGTATCCTACTACCAGCAAACCACGGGCGTGTGATAACACTGTCCTGATTGGTGCAGTCAAATGAGCCACGCCTCGCCCTATAACTAGAGCCACGATTTTATGGCGAAAAGATTTGTGCAACATTTGGTTTCGATGCGTCATGTGCACACCTGCAGCTCTGCTACATCGTCTGTGGTTGGATGATTTTACTCTCACTGGCGTTGGCAAATTACAGACTCACAATAATCTTATTCTGATTGGTGCAGTCAAATGAGAAACGTGTCTGAACAAAGACACGCTGCCAATAACCTTGAAAGAGAACTGCCGATGTGCACGTGAGTCACTGAAACAAAGTGGGGCAAAAATCTTTTCGCGACAAAATCGTGGTCCTACCTATAACCATGTACCACAGTTGCAGGTGTACACGTAAGATATTGAAACAAGGTGCTGAAATATTCTATTCATCAAAAATCACTGGCATTTGATATGCGCTTCATGGTCGCCCATACAGCTCCGTCGTTTGAGCCTCTGGCATGCGGGTAGACGGCGTCCTTAAGTAATCACTGGAGGCAGGATAAATTCGCGGGTTCACTGAGGTGTAGGCTAGTTTCCAAGAATATATGTGATACCGTGCAGACAACAACTGTTTATTAGCTGCTCGCTGACACTGTGAAATGTGCCAATATTCAGCTGCAGTTGTATTATTGGCTCAGCTACTTCCAGGAAGTGTCGAGTAAGTCAACGGCCAATTGTGAACGTGATACAGACCTATAGTTGCTGGAGTTCTATCTTGCGTATAAAAGAAAACGCAAATGTTTCAGGTTTCTAGTAGTCATACCATTAAGTAGCTCAATGCTTTACTTCAATGGCAAATTATTTTAGTTCTTTCATTGGGTTACATTTTACTGCACGTAAGACCGGAAACAGTAATCGCGACTTTGAGATGTACTTACATGTAAACTACAAAATCTTAAGTATTTTTAATTTGCCACAAAATAAAGCTTCTCTTAATGGCTTAACACAAAGCAGTTTAAGATACAAATGTAAACTTGTAAATGTTTTTCTTTACAGCAGCTTTGTAGATTAACTGTGGTTGTGACATGTTCGTCCTAACCTAGCTGGCGGCAACAAAAACTTACGCCACATACATCACAGAGTGTCAGCCGCGTCATGTAAAAGCAGACCCAGACAAACGCGTGGCACCAGTAAGTCTCCTTACATAAGATCTGTAGAGAGGCGGGAAAATTGCGGGAATGTCTCCTTACATTGATGCCAAGCAGTTATTTTTTCTCGTCATATCTCACTATCTCTTAAGGGGTATTGATCCCTACCACCTTGGATTTATCTGTTTCTTCTCAATAACTTCTGTTCCAATCGATGTATCAAAATTTTTGTCACGACAGGGCATAGATACAAACTTAATCGATTTTCTGTAATTGCTGGAACCATAATATATCATTATTTTGCAACGGGAAACAGCTGAAAGGGAAAAATTGCTGTATTTACGGGAGCGACTACAGAGGCCACAAAATTAACAGAAATAATGTCATATGGATTCCAAAAAGTGAATGAAACAATAAACTATGCCTTGTCAGCGTGGAAAAAGTAAAACAATGTGACTATTCCCTGATTTATAAGAAAAACCGTAAATCCGATGTGACAGGGATCAATCCCCTTTAATGCCATACTTACAGAGTTTCAACATTTGCGATACTTCTACACCAACTTATTTCAGTGCCTTACGTCCATACCAACAGCTCAACTATATACATGCCCGAGCCGAGATTCGAACGCAGGATCTCTCGCACCGGAGTCTGGTAAAGGTCACTGCGAATCGACACGCCTGTGATTAGCACGCAGAACCCCAAGACGATAAGAGTTATAGGCAAGATAAGACTGACCACGAAGCAGCTGCAGATGTGCACGTAACGCAGCGAAACAACTTGATGCACAAATATTTACGAGAAAACTCGAGTATACTTCGCTACTATACTACTACACGGTCGTTCCTTCGAGCTGCGTCAACTGTACCTCACACACCACACACCATCTACAAGCAGTCTGCTGAGACACACCTCAAATATTAGCGTTTTCATTTGGACATAAGCTAGAATTACATCAACTGTATGCTTGTGTCACTATCGCGAGGAAAAGGAATATTTCGCCAGTTCAGTGTCTGGAATGTTAGAATCCACTCTCCTATGCATCCTCGGGCACCGTATATTCGTTCATTGTCTGTTGTTCCATTGAGTAGCAGCTGGTGGACAAATAGTCGGAGTTTGAGTGTGTATAGGATAGTTGATTCTATCATGCAGGTCACTGAACCCACAAAATATTCCTTACCCTAATCATTAGGTCCATTATGGACCTTGACTTATTTGACATCCCCATGACGTCTCTGAGCCAATGATGGAAATGCAACTAATACAGACATATATCACTTTAACAACAAGCAGCTAAAGAGTATCTACTGTCTTCTTCAGTTCACATATATTCTTGCATGCTAGCTTACAGGTCAGTGAACACGCGATTTTTTCCCGTCTCCACGTATAAAAATGAAACTTCCAGAGCTGTCGGTCACGTGACCACATCACCAGAGGTTAGCCAGGCTGAGACTAAATGCTAGAATGTCAACAACTAGGTTCACTTATTGAACGCCTGTAAACTTCACTCGGATCACCTTTTATACGACTCCAGTATAAAATGTACTCCTACCCAGGTTAACAGAGTGACATCAGCCTTTCTAACTGTACTCTCATAGTGCGCAGTTTTTGGCAGAGATTTCCCTCAACAAAGCCACGTACATTACATTTTTTTCGTCAAGCCTTCGGAAGGGCATAGGCTCGATTTGAATAGTACACGCAGATAATTCGCGAAATCCCTGGCGAATTGTATGCTGACATAAAACTTTAAATTCCTGAATTCGTCGAGACAAAAGAAATATAGATTATCAGAGAGTAACTGCCAGTAACCTGAAGTTTCAAAACGACATTCCTCAAAGGTACAGATTCAGATGGCGTCTCTAAAAGTAAGGTCTACTAATTGTCTTATTTGGTGGTAAGATACACGTTAATGTCCTGCATATACCCGAGTACAGTCAGTTCATTGGGCACGAGCCTTCATGCGGCGACAGTTACACGATAATGGTTACACTACAGTTGGCAACTACTGTCGAGACGCCGCTATCTCTGCGGCAAGTCACCACATTGTCGACCAATAAGAGACGTCGAGCGAACATACAACAGCTTGCAGTCTAGTCTGTTGTGAGAAATATCGCGAATTTTGCATATCACTACTCATTTGATGTAACACGATGAATGTCTCCCCTCCATTTTTTTTCTCTCTCTAAAACAAAAACCCCGATAGCACGAACTTAACAGTTCCTTGCTGGTGATGGGTAAACGTCGATCTCTAACTACGGCAGACGCACGGACAATGTTTTGTACACCGGCGCGTCGCGACCAATGTTGTCGGGACAGGTAGTAGTATCCAGCCGACGCGGTCAGGTAGGGTAGTAGCAGCCGGTTATTGTGGGGATACTTGGATGAATGGGACAGGTCGATGGAACAGGAATTTTTTCCCCTGAAGACCGGGATGAACCGCTAGCAAGACACCCAGCTGCTCCAGGATGTTGCCAAACTGCTCCAGAGAGTACGCACCACGAGGTGCCGAGAATGTGACATGTGCGCCAAGTTACTGACGTACTGCGGAAGTACTAAGGGCGACCCAGCCACGTGAATCACACCTCACACTGGCCTCTAGGACCAAGTCGAGGAACTGGTGCGGAGGCTTCTCGCAGATAACTTGTCTCCAAGGGACATTCACCGGCAAACACATTCCATGCCGCAAGATTAAGCATACAGGCCGTAGGCTTACAACTTGCTACCATCCGCTGCCACTTTGAGTCGCAAAAACAATATACCTATTTTACAAATATGTGGACGACCTGAAATGGCCCCTATATTCATGTGTAACGTTCCATAAATGGTGTTTCTCCACAGACTTCACTCGCTAAAGTTGAACAGTTTTCCAACAAACTTCTACCCGGCGAGGCTGTGCGTGGACACGGCCCGGACAAGCTGCAGCTGGCGTGGCACCAACAAAAACAGCTGAACAACGCGAAGAAAATGAAGAACCGACATTCAATGTAAAAGGGCAACAACCCACAGTGAAGGCGGTTACACTATCGAAACTTAAGCATTTAACGTAACGATAGCTTTTCAATACATAGCTTCTTACGGAGCCGGCACACACTGGAGTCGGCTAAGTCTAAGTCAAGCTGTCTTGACAACACGTCAACTGAAAACCTAGTCAAAATCAAGATGGCCGTCTACACATAACCAAAGACGTTACAAAATAACTAGACTGTAAGCTGTTCTTTTGTTACATAACCAAATTGAACCCTGACATATTGCAGCCGAAGATATGGTATATTGTGTACTTAGCTGGGGTGGGAGTACCGATATTTTTTTCAACAAAAAACTATGGAGAAACTCGCATGTTATGGGCAGCAATATGCCTACGTTCAATTTGGTAAAACACATAGATATCCCGGCAGAATTGGTATTACACCCCTTGCTCACAACCAACATATATTGTTCTTGTAATGAAAATGAAACATATCCGTTGAGAACATTCAAATGCCTTACTCAAGTAGGCCTATTGGTGAGTGAATTGTAAGTTGCGTCAATGTATGGCGTACTTTTACCTGCGAAGTATTTTTTAAAATATTGGATTTTTTAAAGGTTTATTTTCGACATATTTACGTACTAGCAAACATATAATACTTTAAAATATAAAATTTATATTTAGAAAAAATGATTCTCAATTGGTTTTCAGTGTCGCTACTCTATGTTTGTATTATTTATTGACGAAGTAATTAAAGAAATGGAAGCAAAGCCAAGTTCTGCGTATGTGCCCCAGCGTATGTAGCAGGCTAGCTTCACTGATGAAACACACGTGGAATATACAAGGCTTGCCAGCGACCCACGTTTTGTTGTTGTCCATGGAAACCATACGGACGACCTACATACATACTAACTTAATAACTAACCGAAACAAACCAGTCGTCGCATGGTACTAAGTGGGTCGCGTAGCGGATCGCTCTGCCAAGAAATCTGCGCACTAACTGCCCTGGATTATTCCTGCATTGCGTCTGTGTTGAATATCGACACATGACGGTCACTAAAAACATTAGCTACCGTTTACGTTCAAGTAAATGATTCAAAGTGGCCACTTATAAAATTGTACTTCGAGTTATTTCTTAGCCAGCGCAATTTTTAACAGTAGTTTACAATTTGTTAAACAGCGTGCCAGCGGCAATGTAACAAAACGTTTAAAAACAGTTTTTATATTTTAAAAAGTTGTCGAATTTGCAACTTTTTTCCCCCTGTATTTCATTGATGGGATTCTAAATGTTTTATTGCGAAGCTCACGGGATGTTAGGTAACTGTGAACTGTTTTAATTAAGTAAGCCAACTGGATTTCACTATTTGCATGGCAGCATAACATACAAATTTTTACTTGAACGGACTGTTATGAGAAAACTATGAGAGCTGAAATTGTTTTGTAACAGGAATACCCACAAGTATCGTTTGCAAAACTAACAATATTTAATCTCTATATATAGCATGAAGTGCCTCACTCATTCACTCACTCATCAACGCACAGCCCAAACCGATGGACCTAGAAACGTGAAATTTTCAGCGTGGCTTCCCCTCATGGTGTAGGCACCCACTCAGGAAGGATTTTTCGAAAATAGGGGTAACAAGAGGTAAAACATGTTTTCGCGAAATTCTCGGTAACTCTCTAACCTGATTATACATTGTTAATATTATTACTTCAAAACATTGCTTAAGAAAATGCACATTTAGTAATTTTTCAGCATTTCTAGCAATTCGAAAGGAAGGGATGAAAAGTTGGAAAACATATTTTCGATTCATGCACGATATCTCAGTAATCTAATAAGCTGTCAATATGCTCTGTGATTCAAAAAGTTGCGCAAGTAAATATTTAAAAAGGTATTTTAGGGTTTTTCGAAAATCGAAAATTAAGAGGGTGAAAAGCTGGAAAATATTTTCTTGGAGATAATGAAACTAAACTGACGAGAAATCGACATGCTCTTTTCTTTAAAGTTTGCGTACGTAAATACATACAAACAAATTTAAGGTAGTTCGCAAATTAAATATATACAGAGAATATAGTAACACCTTCAATTAATATGTAATTCAAATTTAGTCACTCGTTTATATAGTGCACGCGGGCGAAGCCTTAGTGTCAGCTAGTTTAAATATAAAATTATAATTAAATCGCACTCGAATACTCTTACGGTATTGGATATTGGCAGCGTGTTCGAGACGTCAATCATTTGACTACGCCAATCAGAATACGGCACTGCGACACCACACGTATACCAGTTGAAAACATCCAATCACCGGCCACGAAGCAGAACTACACATGTGCACATAAAGCACTGCAACAAGATTGTTCAAAATTATTATCCCCAAAAATAAGTAGCTCTAGAAATGGCATTTGCCATATTTAAATAAATACACTCGTTGGCGGGAAGGACTACCGTATAAAACTCTTATCTCTATAAGGAGAAGCAAACACTTTGGTTGACATGGCGGGAGTACACAGTTACATATAACTTCTCTTGAACGGCTGCGACGATTTACGTCTACTTCTGATTGCATCGTTAAATAATTCCAACAGCAAACTACTCATCCTAATTCGTCAGCCACGTGGACATGTACGGTGTACGTGTTAAGTGACAAAAACATGTCTGGCATAAGCGTTCTGGGGTGTATTTATATAACAAGCACGATCGTATAACATAACAGAAAGTATAGTGAAAAGCATGTACACAACTATATAAACAAACTTAACAACAAGAGTGTGAGGTTAGTATAGTAAAACACAATATTGTATTTATCGATACTTAAAGTTTTCTTAGCGTAATAAGGGGCCCACCTACATAGCGCCTTAGCGGCCGTTCGACCTCATGGACGTGAAGTTTTCCCCACAAAAGCGGGATTGGGTCAACCCCTGTTGTGGAGGAGGTTGTCTCTCTCTCTCTCTCTCTCTCTCTCTCTGTTGTCCTCTCGGCTCGGTCTCGCGAATCCTTCAATTTTCCACAACACTGGCTGCATATTTGCGCAGGACACATATTACAAGAACAAGATTTCCTCAAAATGTTCAGTTGTTACAAGGTACAAACAGTCACGGGATCGAAAGCTAAAGAATAGATCTACTAAGGTTAAATGGTTTTAAGTAAAAATAACAAAAAATAACAGCTTTACACAAACCGGAAAAGGCACTAATTTGGAATGTTAAGGCGCTATTTTCTAATTACTTATAGAACTGAAACCTTTTACCCTTAGTGTGAGGTACCTTAATATCTTTTATATGTCAAACACACAATCTCACGACTAATATTTCCTGTGAAAAAAAAAAAACGATTCTCCCGAACCTCTACATCACAACTTTCATGGCAGGTAGGCGGGACCCTTAAGGACGCGGTCTACCGCAATTTTCGTCACCATTATTTTAATTTTTATTTGTACCAGATATTTTTTTTTCTTATTTTAGACACAAAATGTGACTAAATTTGGCTCTTATGAAATTTTTTTATCTCTCATAGTTTTCGCGTAATGGCTTGTTAAAGTCATATTTTGCATGTTTCCGTTTTAACGACTACACTAAAACCAACTGATATACCAAACTCAAAAAAATCACAGTGAATAAAGACATTGCAGGCTACAACGACATGCTCATAGAATTAAAGAATAAAAATTATTTGTATTTAAAAAAAAATATTTAATATTTTTAATTTTTATTTTTAGTTTCAGCATTTTTTAAAAATTCAAATAATTTTTATTCTTTAATTTTATGAGCATGTCATTGTAGCCTGGAATGCCTTTATCCACTGTTATTTTTTTGAGTTTGGTATATCAGTTGGTTTTAGTGTAGTCGTTAAAACGGAAACATGCAAAATATGACTTTTAACAAGCCATTACGCGAAAACTATGAGAGATAAAAAAATTTCTTAAGAGTCAATTTTAGTCACATTTTTTGTCTAAAATAAGAAAAAAATATCTGGTACAGATAAAAAATATAAAAAAATGGTGATGAAAATTGCGGTAGCCGCGCCCTTAAGAGTACCGCATACCTGCGCACTAAAGGCTCAGGAGTGAGGGAGACAAGGGAGACCTTGAAGCGCATATCAAATGCCGCGTCGCCTCAACGAGCCAAGCTCTGAACTAGCTTGCAAGATCATCGCCGATCAGTTATTACTATGGGATTTCAAGCTGTTAACACATAGCTTTATTGGTGGAAAGTCTGCAACTAAGTTCAGTGAACGTTTCGATATGAGTTTTGCATACATTCCGTTACTAAATATTGATGTACGGCCGTCTGAAAGTGGCGTTACAAGTTATTTGGAAGGCTTAGGAACAATTATTTTAGTGATAATGGTGTCTCAACAATGAGATTCCGTCATTATCCGACGTGTGTTAAATTATTACCAACACTTTTACGTAATACCAGAAAAATCACTTCAAATTTTGCTCCTACATTCTTAAAAATACAGCATGCCTATAAGAAACAAGTTTCCGGCTCCTCAAAAAGGTAGAAGATCTTTTTATCAGAATGCAGTATCCAGAAAAATACGAACCTTAGTTGTAAAATATTCAGAGAAGCAGTCGGTCTAACTTAACGCCATCATATCTTTCACAAATAAATAAGTATGTATGGTTTACCTTATTATTTCCTCCAGTGGATAAAAAAGGCAACCCTCGAGGACTTATCTCGAGATAGGAATATAAATAAAGCTAGTCGAGCGATTTACAATAACACGTTCTCCGTTTCGTCGTTGGCTCAATGACACGAACCGACTATCTTAAAAAGAATGTTCTAAACACAATCTTCCTACAAAAATTAGACCTTATTTGTAATGTTCATAATTCGAGGGGGGAAGCAATCTAAAGTCATCTGTGACTTAACTGCAAACAACCCGAGCGAAAACAAATGTATGAAAACATAACGTGGTCGAAACGAAACACAAGTCTTCTAATCAACTCTGAAAAATATTTCTCTATAAAACGTACAGACGGAAAAGGCTGTGTTTTCATCTGGCCGTCCTTTAAAAGTTAGAGCTAAGCTTGCCAAGATTTCCACGGACGGATTGATGAAATTATTAGATGCGTTTGATTGGTGCTCTTCAAGAAATAAAAACGAGCACGTAAAAATTATAGCAAATTACATACATATGTTGTAAAGCGAATCAACCGACAAAAAAAACCTAAAATAATCAATAAAAAAATATGAGAAACGAACTATTTAAATTCTAAGATATTTATATTTTAACGTCAGTTAAACTCAACTGTGAATGATGAAAAACTACTCAAAAATATTTTATTATTCGGCCTTAGAATAAACTGAAAACATTTCTGTTAGAAAGAAGTTATTTAGTTCACCAATATTTCAGCATTATAGTTTTTATTAAATTGACAGTCAAAAAAGCCAAGTAGTTCAAGCCTTGTCAAAGGTGAACAAATTGCTTCATGATATTGCAGTGACTTCAAGGCGTATTTTTTGTAGTGTAATTCTGTGATAAAATAACTTTATAAACGTTAATAGAAACCATGTATAGAACTATGATCTGGTATGTGGGTGTGAGATGGTAAACTGAAACACCGTTTAACCATTCGTCTTGAAATTTGATTTTTCTTGGAGAATGTTTTTATGCTATCCATTTTGCTACAAGCTCGCCACTAGATGGTGCTGCATCGCATTAAATTCTGTGCCGTTAAACACGTCGTCATGGAAAATGGTATACACAGATAGATATCTGAACACGAATAATATCGCGATATAGAGTCTCGCCTCGCATTGGCAAGACATGGCAAACCAGGTTCTGCAATGTAGATTAATGATAAAACAAATGTTATTTTACATGCAACTTGACAGATTACGAAACAAATATTAAAGTCTGGTCGCAAACCGTACAATATCGTAGAAGCCGTAAGAAGGAAAAGTGCCTCGTGAAGAGCTTCAAGTCGTGTTGTTGCCGCCAGGTGGCTCGTAAGTGGCGCAGGTGTGGCACGAGCACAGAGCTCCCAGCTCACCACGCCACTGCCACCCTCTACACTGCAGTGCTGCCAACTGCTGGCCATTCAAGCACAACTATATTTGCCGTAAACAGCTTTATACATATTTATCGATACTAACATGGCATATTATTGACAAAGTTCAGTTCGGTATTTTTCCTTACCTAAATACTTGTGTTGTTCAGAATAAAGGAAAAAAATTCAAACAAAAGAAGCATATTTTCCTTCAGCTGCCTAGTATTTTTAATATAATATGAAAACTCACAATTTCTGCTTTTCTTAAACTTGACAAAACTGTTCGTAAATCTATGCCAGATGAGGGAGGAAGGGTTTCTTGTTCTTCCAAGTGTAAGCTAATCACCAGTTCAAAACTTACAAAATCAGTGGATGAGTAACAATCTCAAATACGCCTATGAAACTGCTGTTACTGTACACAATTTGCGAATTCTGAATCATGCTGAGATGTGCTCGTCAAGTGAAAAATTTTGAAACGCGCGGAGTGTACAACATCGTGTGATATTTAGAGTAAGAACATGTGGCATGCGGAATGTAACTGTCGACAGACTGTGAAGATATGAGTGTAAACGTCGAGAGGAGGGCAGTGTAAACGTCGAGAGGAGGGCAGTGTAAACGTCGAGAGGAGGGCAGTGTAAACGTCGAGAGGAGGGCAGTGTAAACGTCGAGAGGAG